>NTPY01001007.1:102133-131875 GCA_002922825.1 Brachionus calyciflorus
TCCCTTGCTTTGTGATGCAGCACTAAAACCCGAAAATTCGGTTTAAGCGCCTGCGCTTAGTACCATGCTCCCCATGTTATAGTTAACCTAAATTTTGACGCCTGCACTAAAAATGAATTTTCAAGTTTTAGCACTGCAACAAAATCAGTTTTTTGGAAAAGAAGCCGGGTCAATCTCAAGTATAAAAGAGATATATTTGATTTATTTTTTGTATTAAATTTAATTTTTGAAAATTGTCCCGGCATAAAAATTAAAAATAATTGAAGATTTTTTATAATAAAAAATTATTAAACGATTTTTTTGAAAAAAAAATTTGGTTTTGGTGCTGCATTAAAATTGAAAAATTTAAATTTTATGTAATTTATAAAAAATAGCTGCTGAATCTATGAATACTTAATACAAATAATCGTACCATCAATTTATACGAACTTACCAACCACATTTTAAGCGAATTTTCGATTCATTTCAAACGCATAATTTTGAAGCATTTCATACAGAAACCATTAAGGTCAAAATTTTATTAAATTTGAAAAAAAAATTTCGTTCAAAAACTAGTTTTTTTTTTACCTTAATGGTTTCTGTATGAAATGTTTCAAAATTATGCGTTTGAAATGAATCGAAAATTCGCTTAAAATGTGGTTGGTAAGTTCGTATAAATTGATGGTACGATTATTTGTATTAAGTATTCATAGATTCAGTATTCATAGTCGTTATGGTTGTTATTTGGAAATTTAATATTTTTAACTTTTTGATCAAAAAATGTCATTTGAAAGAAAATAAAACGATAAATCGAAAAAATAACCCAATAATCGAAAAATTCGCTCAATTTTACCCATATAAACTTTTAATTGTGCAAATATAACGTTTTTTTTAAAATTTGACCAGTTTTGGCTAAAATTAAATCACTGAGCCGGCGTTTTATTTTAACCTTTTCGATTGTAAAAATTGCAACCTTCAAAAATTTATATTTTTACTTCTGTTAAAACTTTAATTAATAATTCTAAAATTATTTTGAATCGTAATTTTTCCTGTAAATCCTCATGATCAATTAAAATTGGCAAAAAAACATAAAAAGCAAATTTTGTCTCTTGAAAATTTTATACTTTATAATATTTATAAGCATCTTAAAATTAAAATTTTAAGCTCGTAAACCGATACAATGTCAATCGGAAAAATGTATTGAGCGTAAAAATATAGCCAATAAGGTTTGCATTGATCCAAATTATTCAATGCATGGCGCAAACTCACCACCACCTTATTATGTGTGTAACGAATGCTATCGGGACATAAGTAAAAAGCATCAAAATTATTGCAATAATTTAGTCCAGCCTGTTGAAGAAATATCACTTTACTGCGAGAATAGAGTAATAAAACCAAAAAAAAAATTAATTTTTTTTAAATTTTATTTTCTTTAAGAATTGTAAAGCCACTGACAAAATATCAGAAGTCATATGCTATTCATCCACATGTGTTATTTTAAATCAAAATAAACCGATTAGTTTATGCAAGGAGTGTCATTCAAGCAAACACTGTCGGTTTCAGCAAAAATCCGACCATGTTTATCAAACTTATATTTATAATATATGGGAGTGCGAGCCGAAAATTCGGTCTTATTTAACCTCATCAATAATAACGTAAGTTTAACTAGAAAAAAAACGAGATTAAAAAATAAAATTTAATTATTATTCTTTAAGCTTGTTAAAAGAAGTTCCTATAATTGACTCTAAAAAATCTGAAATCGTCCCACCTGAGACTAGTAAACGCTTTGCCGGATCAATATCACTTCCTCAAGGATCTCAACTTAATCCCGGTACATCACTATCTGCACCAGGAGTTAATCCAACAGGTCAAACTGGTAAGACAGATTTGACTAATTTAATTAGTGTGGGTCTAATTGGAGCTTTGAATAACAATGGTCATTCGAATACTGGAGCTCTGGCTAGCAATCTCTTAGGCATGTCTTCAGAGGAATCGAATTTTAATAAACGTTTACTAAGTCGTTATGGTTGTTATCTAATAGTTAGTACAATTAAACCAAATGATGTAAATGTAGATGATATTGAACAATTTGGCAAGATAGTTAGCATGGTTTTAGAATGGTTTCACTTGGTTTGTTATATGCCTAGTGATGCTAGTGGTGAATTAATATCAAAAATAAGAACTCAGTTTATATTGCCTTGGATTAAGAGTGTCATTGATAATCATTTTGAACTAGTTGTCTCTTGTTTACTTCCCGTACAACCTGATTTTGTCAAAGTCGGTGGTGTATGGTACGTGAAAATATATTTTTTTCTTTAATTGAAGATTCTTTTAATTTTTTTTCAAAATAAAGGGAAACTAAATCAAATCGAGCAATTCAAATTAGAGAAGAATTTTCGAAATTTTGTGATTTGATACCTTATGAAATTGTAACTTTTGAGGTATTTTTTTTGCATTTTTTTTATTTCAAAGTTAAAATAAAATTTTGTTTATCGGATCAAAAAGAGTTCATTAAGTCAAAGGATTAATAAATAAAATTTTTGAAACGATCTTAAGAATAATTCGAAATTAATTTTTTTCTTCTTCCAATTGAAGAAATCTTTTTTTTTTTCTTAATTCGAATCATTTTCAGTTGATTTTGACTTTTAAACATCCTCAAAAGATCATTTTCACATTCAAATTTATTGTCAGAAATGAAGAATTAATTTTTTTAAATTCTTTTAAATATTTAAAACAAAGAAAAATTTTTAATTTTAAGTTAATTTAAAAAATAAGTAACCCGAGGCGGGACTCGAACCCGCAATCTTCGGTTTAGGAGACCGACGCCTTATCCATTAGGCCACACGGGCTCTGTTTTTCATACCACTTAACACGACTCTTTTTTTTAACATTAATTACTTAAAAATATTGAAATTATTTAAAGGTATGGGATTATTCGATGCCATATTGGATTGAAACAATACTAAACGATGTACCCGAAAAATACCTAAATGAATTTAAAACAATATGCGTGTAAGCTTAACTTTTGTTACAAAAAAAATCTTAACTTTAAAAACCGTTAATTTTTTTTCTTTAATATATTAGAAAAGTATTTGATCCGGATAGTTTTACATTCACACCGGAATTAATGTATCGATTCATAAGTGAACGATTCGATGGTACTTCATCAAATATTCAAGAGCAAGCTTTATCATGGCTACAAATCTTATGCGAATTAGATGTAGTCATACCGTCTTATTTATTAATAAACATATTTCATACAGGTTTAAATTCGTTGCAAAAATTGGAAGCTAGAGCAATGCGTCGTCGCGAGGCCTTAATGTCATCAAATATAGACTTTGATCAATTTAACGAAAATTTACTTAATAACGCATTTTTTGCTGTTTTTGATACATACGAAGCCTATCGAGTCTATCGTAATCAATTAATGCTACAACAAATAACTGGTCAAGAACTTGCCATGTTACTTAAGGAAGAAGAGGAAGACTTTATAATTAATAATTCTGAACTTAATATCAATTGTTGTATTATGATGTTGGATATGATACTTAAGCAATTTGATTTACAAAAAAATCCTAAACATATGGGCATGTTTAATCCTATATCGAAAGAAATGATGTTTCTTATGAGTAAACAATTAATTTTACCATGGGCTAAAAAGCATAAATGCAAGCAGCAATTTGGATTTTTGAGTGCCGAGGCTGTTTCAAGTCAAAATTTAGGTATATTCTCAATCAGATTTTTAATTTACTCTTTTGAATTTGTAATTTAAAAAAAAATTTTGAATTTCGGAGGAAGCTGTTTAAGTAAAACAAATTCCTCATCTCAATTACTTTCTCTCTTGGTCTAGTTTAAGATTATAGGAATTGGGAACTCTATTTTAAAATTTCAAAAGAGTTTGAACCATTTGCAAAAAATCTTTTCCTTTCCTTTCTTTTCGAAATTTTTTTTGCGATAATTGTTTCATCATACTCATTAAAACTTTGTAGCACACTTTTCAGCACTACAGAAAATTATTATTTGTTTAATTGTCTTTCATGTATACCAGCTTCAAACGGCAATAAATTGTCTTAGTATTGAGAATAAAATAGTGAAACTTTTCAAGTTAAAAAATCGCTAATCTTATTGGTTTAGAGAAGATCATTCGTGATTGGACCGAAAATACCTGCTTGAAGATCATGATTTAGAGTTATTTTAAAAAGAAAAAGCAGAAACTAGCGTTTTATTTGTCTTAGAAAGACTTTCCCAAGGACACATTCCTTAGGAAGACAAAGAAAATTTTTACAAATAAAAATAAAGGTAAAAAATATCTTTTAAGATAAACTTTTACGAAGAATACCATTTTTTCGCTCAAATTTATACTATTGAATTTTTATTTTCTTTTGTTTCGTGTTATAAAAATTTACTTCTAGTCCTATCTCGCGTTTATATAATCACTTTGGTTCTTCAAATAAAACATGATCCCTTTAAATTGTGACAAAATTAAATTTGATTTAATCATATTGTGACTTAAGCGCGGGGTGACTGTATACTTGAAAAAATTGCGTGATCATCTTAATTCTTATTTATTTTCGTATAATAAAATTGATTTACGTCTTGTGCTTAATATTATTTAATTTTTATTTTAAATTAAAAAATAAACTACAGTACAAATTAAAACTAACTTGTACGTTTTTTTTTTCCTTTCTATTTCATTTCTTTCAGGAAAGGTTTCAAAAAAATACTTAATAAAATATTTTTTTAACTGTTACGGAATTGGATACCTAAAAACGTTTTCTTTTAACGGAAAAAATCAGACAAATTTTATTTTTGTTTTAAATAAAAAGAAGCCATTAAAATCTTTCAGGAAAGTCATTACAAATAATTGAATTTTATCATTTTTCTTGTGAATTTTTCTTTTTAATTTTCACTCACATTTTTATTTTTTCTAAATTTAGGTCAAAATGCATGTCAATTTTGTGAAGAATATGTTTTATGGTTCTCATTTGCCAAAGAAATCCTTACACACATATCACCAAAGAATGAAGTTGAGCTTAACGAAATAAATTTTGTTCACTTATTAGACACTGTATCATCACGTCATGAAGACGATAATATAAAACCGAATAGTTTGACTTCAACTCCGAAAAAATCCGAGTCAAAAACAGACCCCGAAGTCGGCATATGGGTTACCTCTTATGGCGTCTATTATTTCAAATTCTCTCATTTATCACCACATTTACAATTACTTCATTCAATGCTAAAAGAATTGTATCGTGTACCCGATGTCGACGCCTTTTACAACTTATTAGTTTGTTTAAAAATGCTAATTATACACGGTGATTGTTTGGAATTGGCAAACAAAGAACAAAAAGGCTTTTTGATTTACTGCTTGGAAAAGCTGTTAATACCGAGTTTATGGCGTTTGTTTAGTGCTGATTATTGTCATTTAAATGACATTGCTGTGCCTTTGTTGATCTATTCATTAGGTTATGAAGCTGGGCGAAATACTTTTTGGACTCTAATCGAACGTGATTTTAAAGATACAAATTGGAAAACTCGACTTCAAGCAGGTAACTTTTTAAAACACATTTTGTTAAAAAATTCAAATTGTAAAAAAAAAATTTTTTTTTTCAAGTTTCAAAAAGTATTGCAATCGCACAGCATCTCAAAGTCAAACAAATCAAATCAAATTGCAACATATTTTCAAGTTTTTCATTTTTATTTGGGAATTTAATATTTACTATAAACGACATTGAGCCGATTGTATCACAAAAATCAATTACTTTAATCGAAACATTAGGTGATCTAGCCATAAAATCAATTCTTACATGTTTCGAATTACAATTTGATTGTGTCGTACAAGACCGACCATTAATTCTTAAAATTCTGACTAAATTCTATTCGTGTTTTTCCAATTCATCTAAAAATCAACCAATACTCACATGGGAATTTTTCATGAATAGATTCAATTCACTTTTTATCGAACAACAATTAGTTAATGAAGTCATGACACCAGTTGATATTACTGGTGTAACGCCGAATAGTTCTAATTTTCAGAAAAAAATTAATATTGCTAAATTTGCCATGAAAAGATCCGATTTTGTCAAGTCAATAAATACAGAAATTTTTAATGTTTATAGTCATTTATCATCGGGTAAAAGTAATGAAAAAAATAAAAGTATTTTATTTGTTGATTTAAGAAAAAATAAAGATATGATTAATTTTTGAATTTTTCAAAAGGTTTTGACCAAGATTTGAAAAAAGATATTGATGAAGAAAATGAAGAAAAATGTAATGAAATAGAAGCTAAAATTGAACATTTAGAAAAACTCGAGATTTTAGAGTCTGGTAAAGATAATGAACAAGTAGATAAGAAAATTTTACATCTGTTAATTAGTCTTTTAATGAAGGTAAGAATATTTTTTGATCAGATCGTCATAATTTAGAGAATAGCCCATTAAATTCGTCTTTTTATTAGAGTTTTTTACTTTTTTTTTCTGTTGAGCTACTGTCTGTAATTTTTAAAAACTAAAATCGCTTCTCAAATATACTTTTGAAAAATTCCAACTATATTTTGGATTTTCTTTTTGGTTTTAAAGAAAGACTTTTATTGAATAAGTAGGCGCTTAAAATTTGGATTATAGACGTTAATTGGCATTCTAATAGAAATAAATTTTAAAGGCAAATTAAAATTTTTGGGATTTGTTAAAAATGTGACCCAATGGTCACCAACTTAACATTAAATTTTTTCACTGTAAAAAAAATGAGCAATTGCTCAGATATTTTACATTAAAATAATTCTATTGATAAATTTATGAACAATCTCGTAAAATAAGATAATTATCTAATTTTACGAGATTTTTTTCCGATTATTTTAAAATAATCGGAAAAAAAATATTGATCATATTTTTTACATATTCAATTAGGTACTTAGTCAAATTTTCTACACTTGGTTTCAAAGTCTGCAAATTGTGCAATTTTAATTTTCAAAGTCTGCAAATTGTGCGATTTTAATTTTAGCATTCAAGCTTTTAAAATAATAGCATGTTTTGCATTAATTTTATATTACAAGATGGTACAAATTTTGCTCTAATCTTTAGATAATCTTATAAATTTAAATTTATTGGAAAAAATAATAAAAAGAAAAAAAGTACTTTAAAGTGCTTTAATGAGCGATTTTTCTTAAGATAAAAAAAGAATATTGAACATTGTATGGTAGAGTTAAGCTCTACAAGAGATGTGTGAGTCTTTTCTTTCTATTTTTTTACCATATTATAAACCTCTCTGTCGATTTTCGACTTGAAACAGTTTAATGATTCGGCACTAAAAATATTTTGCGGGAGTTTATTCAATTTCGAAACAACTCTGTTCGCTAAAAATGTGTATCTTTGTTGACCCAGTTGGTTTATTTCTTTAATTTGCCTCATATTGTTCTGTCTACATAGGTTGAACTTCAAGCTTTCAGAAAAATTATTCCTATTCAATAAGCTGATTTTCCGTCGGCCTCTTCTGAATCTTCTCAATGATATTTATATTAATGCTGCTATACGGATTCCACATACTGACAGCATACTCTAGGTGATGTCGCAAAAATATTGTTTAAAAAATTGTTCGACTAAAACAAAAAGTTAGTCAACTCAACTTAAGCCTGCTTGATAAAAAATATATCAAATTCACATGCACTAAAAATCTAACCAAACTTAATCTTGATTTGCATAAAAATGAATATTTTCTCTGGAGACGATAGCCTTACTTTTCAAATTTATCTTTATATTCTATTTATTTTATTTAAAATAAAAATAATTAATTTAAGTTTGTTGTTCATGATGATCAACAAGTAGTAAATGAGGACCGATTTATTCTAAAACAACAAAATATTGTTCTAAAACATTTGTACAGTTTAATCAAATATAATACTCAAGAAAATTTATTCCAAGTTTCACCTAATGTCCTAAGAAAAACAGTTAGCGTAAATGCATTCTTATCTGGCTTACCAATGTTAATGGACAAAAATTTTCCACTTGGAAATATCTTACTTCCAAATGTTTTGAGACTATTACGTTATCTCCCACTGCCTTCAATAGACGAAAATGTTTCAATTAGAGTAAGTCAAATCCAATGTGAAAATTCCGTGCCTAATTACACAATTGGATTGTTAACTTCCCAAGCAAGACATGCTTGGATCAATACTCTTACAATTATTTTATATAAATATCAATATAATTCTATAATTGAAAATAACAATTATCCACTTTGGACTAAACAATTAATACGTATTGTTATCAATACATTAAAATTTCAATTTCATAAATGTGATGTGACTAGTTTTGATCCTATTCACTTGGATTTTATGTTTGGTACACATAATGTTAAAGATGGATCATCTCAAAATTCCAATAGTAACACGGCTAATTTAAATAATTCTGATGGTCAAAAAAATCTATTTTATTCATCAAATCGTAATGTAAACAACGATGATAATGCTTCGATTAAAAGCTCGGAAAAGTCAAGCAGAAAATTAAATTATATTGATAATAGAAAACGATTGTTTAACTTAAAGTAAATTAAAAAAAAAAAATTTGGATGATTTTTTTTCTATAGTTTGAATTTTGATTTAAAAAAAAAAGGATTCGGTCCAAGTCGAATTCATCCTCAATATCAAATCAAGCTGATCAAAAAAATAAACTTAAGGATGCTAAATTAAAAGATGTAAAAGGTTTGAGTACTTCACAAACTAGACTCGATTCAATAGTTCTACAAAAGAGTATTAAGCCTAAAGACTCTAATGCCTATGAGACTATTTTAATCGATGAAAATTCAGAAGGTAATGTTGTTTATCAAGAATCAATTTTTTATCTATAATTTTAATTTTAAATTTTTTTTTAAGATTTTAAATCATGTCCATTTAGTTTTAGTAAATTTTTCAGCAATCCAAAATCACATATTCTTGGGTAAGAAATATCTTCTAATTTTGTTTAATTTTGATGGATTTGAAAAAATTCACCTTAAAGAGAGCAGAAAACTTGTTAAATCAAACTAAATCATCATTTTTCGTTTTTTTTAAATATTTTTCACCTATCGCCAACTATGACAAATATTCTGACACAACTCTCAGTTGAGAAAAATATTTTTTAAACTTTTGTGGTTGCAAGATATTAAGCTCTATTAAATTGAGCTCTATTAGAGTTTTATTGGAGTATATTTGAGACTTTTAGGAAAAAACAGTAATTTTTGAAGAATTTAGAATTTTTTGGTGACTTGTTGAGTTCTTCACCCCCATTTTTTGTGACCTGTGGAGTTCGTTTAACCGACGACCAATCCGAATAACGGACGTCGACATCGGTTAAAAAACCGACGGGAGTGAGTCAAAAGACCTTTAGTTTATTATCTTTCGCGTTTACCATTTAAAAGATCGATTTTATTAAAACGTTCTGGTTTCTGTGACCTGTGGGGTATCTGTTTCTTTTTATTAAATTTTTTATATTAATGCATTTATCAGAGTTGTTGAACCGGGGTCAACGGTCAATCCAAAAAACGGCCGTCGACGTCGGTTAAACAAATTACTAGAGTGATCGTCTTTAATAATCCTCTAAAAAAACTCAAAACACATGTAAAAGGATTGCAAATAGGTCAAATAGGCAAATTATCAAGGGGTACGCCCTTTTAGAAACCATTAGACTTAAAATACTTCTAAATAGACTTTCTTCCCTTTGTTTAATAAAAAAAAAAACTCAAGTAAAAAAACTCCGTTGAATCCCAGTTGGGATTTAGTGCCTTTCGTTGACGATACCTCAGTTTTTCGTGAAAGCATTACAAAAATCCTCTTGAAAAATCAAAAGGTGAATTTCATTTTTGAAGTCTCCAGAACATGAAGTTTTAAATCTCTTTTAGGACGGTCAATCGGAGTTTAATAAAAAAAAAAGCAATAAAACTTTTTATTTTAATCAGTTTCAAAATAACACTCTTTAACTTGTTAAAATAAATTTTTAAGAAACAACAACTTAATCCAAAATTATAAGTGAATTTTTAGACAATTTTTAATTTAAATTTTTAAGTAAAAAATCAAGTAAAACGGGTCAAAATATGCCAATGTTGAACATGATGCTAAATGATAATGCTAATGTATACCGTGTAGGCTCATCAGTTTTATCAGCTCATGGAATACAAATGGTCAAATTGAGTCAGGTAGGTCGTCGTAGTGCAGTAACTAAATGTAGTTTAGACGATGAAAATACAGAATCAGATAGTGAAACAATGTTCATGAGTAATTATGATTTAATAATGAATGCCAATGAGTTGTTGACTGGAGAGTATGGATTGAGTTATATTAAATGTTCAAGATGCGATTCGAGATTAGAATATTATAGTGAAGATAGTTTAGGTGGACTTTTAGTTATTTGTTCAACTTTTGTACATAGAGAAAGTGCTTTATCAGCGCCTTTAATATTAGACATGCTTAATGCCACAATGAGAATAGCTGCTAAAAAAATGTATTGCTGGCAAGCTAATAATAACTTTTATATACCTGGTAATTATAATAGCATAGCTAAACAATTTATAAGATGTCTACTTCAGCAATTAGTCAATAATAAAATATTCTATCAGCTGTTTCAATTAGATTTTGATGGTAAGTATTAAAATAACAAAATTCGATGAACAAAATTTTTTAATTTTATTTTATTTTTATCAGATGCTGAATTGCTAGAAATTTTAGCTGTTTCTCTCAATGATTTCAATGAGCTTACATCAGTAGCCGCTTTAAAACAAGTCATTAATGTAATTTTTTATTTCTTATTTTTTTAAAAATATATGAACATTTAACAACTCCCAAACATCCTTGAGCTAAACGGACCCCGGCAAATTTTGTCAAAAAATTTTTAAATCGGAGTTAAAAATGGTTCAAATATTTTAGAAAAGTAAGAAATAAACTTTTATTTATAAATTAAAAGGACATAAACATTCAAAAATCAATAAATTTCGATATTTGTCTTCGTATATTGAACAACGTATCAATCTACATAGAATATCTTACTTTGGAATCACAACACAGTCAATGGTTATTAGTAATTCAAGAATTTGAGACATTGTTCCGTCAATTAGAACCTCTAATGAATAAATCATATGATTATACGTCATTTTTTGTAATAATGAGCAATTTATTAAAAGTACCTAGTATTAGTACCAATAAGACAATAATAGAACCATTTTCAAAGCTTTTGAGCTTTATACTACAAAATTCAAGATTTAAACTTGAACATTTAATCGAAATTTGTAGTTTATCCAATCGAGCTTTTGCCAAGGATCGAGATAAACAATTCTTACCAAGAGTTATTATAAATGAATTAGTTCAAAGTATAAGTGTAAAAGTAAAATGTACAGATAGAAATTTACTACTTATTTTACAAGTAATTGATTACAAAAAATTAAAAAATTTATTTTTTTTTAAATATTCTATTTTTTAGCTTGCTGTTCTTGATGCTGGTGGTAATATTTACAAGTCTTCGATAATTGAAGATGAATCTGATTTGTATGATCCATATTTTTATGTTCCTACAAATGCAGCTGATTGTCTAAAACAGCATCTTAATGAAATTATATCATTTATAGCTGATATACATTCATTGACAAGAATAAAACAAAATTTAAAATCGGAAAAACATTTGCAAACATGTCCTAGTGAAGATTCCTTGGGTGCTCAGCTAAAAGGTGGTATTGCACAATTTTTAGCTCTTGAATTCACTGAATTGAATAAATGTAAAGATAAGGATTCACGATCTATACAAAAATATATGCCTTGGTTGAGTAATTTGCCAACAAATGCACAACAGGGGTAAGTTTGAAAAAAAATTTCACTTTTCTATTGTAAATATATTTTCAAAAAAAAATTTTTTTGACAAAAAAATAAATTAAAAAATTTCTGAAAAATTTTTTCATTAAAATAGAGCAAAAGAATTTGTTGAATGTATAGATCACATACGATTTTTGTCATGGATTTTAATAGGTTCATTAACTCACTCAGCTTTGACACGCAATAAAGGAACTGTAATAAGCTATCCAATACCAATCAACTGTGGTAATTACATCGGAGAGCATATCTTTTATATTCTAAATGGTTTTGCCGAGCATTCAAAGACATCAGCCATACATATGTCATCGCTTTTTCATTCATTTATTCTCTGTCAACTATGGACTATGTACTGCGAGCAAATACATTTTACATACGACACTGAAAATGATTCAAGTGCTTTAAACTCAATATTAGAATTCTGGACCCGTATTACGCCAGGAATTTTACAACTTTTATCCCAAACTAAAGTCGTAAGTTAAAATTTTTTTTCAAAAATTTCCAAAATTTTTCAATTTTCTCCATCCATGTTTAACTCAATTTTTTAACAGGATAACGATAAATACTTTAAAGAAGTAATTTTTTATTTTTTAAATATATGTTGTAATAACATGTCGTAATTATTTAAATTTCAAACTAAATGTCTTAAATTAATTTTTAAGCCGAAATTTATAAAGTTTTTTCTTTCATTTTAAAAGCTTGCCGATATGGTAATACTTCACTTTTTGAGTTTAATTGAAGGCCTGCAAGAGTTCAATTCAATTGTTTTAGCAAAGTTTTTTCCTATTTGGGTTCAAGTGCTTTTCATGTCACCGCTACAGGGCGATCAATTAAAACGAGCTAAACAATGCCTTAATCATCAAACATCAAGTGAATCTCAAATAAATACTAATGCTAATTATAGTATTTTGATTAAATGCTTGCAACGGTTACAATATAAGGTTGCGATGATTGAAATGCAATCGTCAAATGCAGCACAATTGTATAATTCTTAATTTAGTTTAAAAGCTTTTTTAATTTTACATATTAACTTTTTTTACTAAATAAATAACTTTAATAATGAATTATTTTAAATATTTTGAAAGTCAAACAACTTCTTAAAACTCCGAAAAAGCAACATAAAACAAAAATAAAGTTTTTATTTTCTTTTAGCAAAAGAAAATTAAGACTCAATCGCTCCTTAATTACAGTGCTCCTATGATATGATAAATTCACGATAATTTACGTAAATTATCTGACTATTTAAAAAAATACGATCGAATCGAGATACCGATGCCAAGGACAGTAATTGATGTCACGGACGAATATCAATTAGCAAATAAATAAAAATATATAAATTATATTTCCAAAAAAATTTATCTAATTGATTAATTAAGTTTGTTAATTAAGAAAAAAAAAGGTAAAACGTGTGTTCCATCGGACTTCAGGCCTGTTTCGGTTTCTAACGTCCTAAGTATCCTATTCGAATCTCTTTTATTATTAAAAATGAATTTTAAAAATAAAATTCATCCAAACCAATTTGGATACAAGAAAAAAACATCATGCAAACATGCATATTTCGTAGTAAACGAGACTCTTAATTATTACAGAGAGCGTAAAACCAAATTTTTTATTACGAGTCTAGATGCAAGTAAAGCCTTTGATAAAATGTGGAGAGATGGTCTCTTCTTTAAATTAATTAATTTGATAGAAGATAGCATATGGAGAATCCTTTACAAATACTAAAGTCTATCAAAAATTTGTATTAAATTTAATAAAAAAACGAGTGCCCCATTTCTAATAACAGAGGGTGTTAAACAAGGAGGTAAATTATCATCTCATATATTTAATTTATATATAAATGATCTAATCGATGATTGCATAAAACTAAACCTGGGACCAAGATTGGCAATATTAATGTGTCAATAATTGCTTATTGTGATGATATTATATTATTATCCCCTTTATCAAGCCATCTTCAGCAGCTTTTAAACAAAATTCATGAATATTCAATCCTATGGAAGATTGAATTTAATGCGAAAAAATCCTCTTATCTCTCCTTTTCTAAACAGAAAAATGAATTATTTGAAGAATTCAAACTTGGTAATAAATTAATACCAGAAGAGAATGGTATTATTTATCTTGGTCTTCCTATCGGTAATCAAGATTTTATAAATAAGTTCATTGATAAAATAATGAGAAACGTCGAAAAAAGTATGTTTTCTTTATACCCTATTGGGTATAAACCAAGAAATATGAGGCCAACTACAGTCGTTTACTTATTTAAACAATATTGTCAGTCTATCTTGAGATATTCGTTCGACATTTTGTACTTAAATGAAACAAAACTAAAAGAACTGAGTATCAGGCAAAATATTTTAGTTAAAAATACAATTGGTATTAGTAAGTACTCACTTACTAAACCATTATATGAAGCCTTAAAACTGGAATCAGTCTCACAGATTTATTTTAAACATAAAATTTTTTTCTGTAAGCAAATACTTTGCAACAATTTATCTAAAGACCTCTTTATGGAAATAAAAAAAGTACCTACGGTATTTAGTCGATCAGACTCGTCGTTTAGTAGACAAATTAAAATTTTGGAAGAGAAACTCAACATTGATATTCAAGACTACGATTGTAAATTCATTATCGAATTAATTGAAGATATGTATAGATCAGAAAACAAAGGGCTGGATGATTCAGTCAAATATATTTTTTATCGAATTGATATATTAAAATAAATAATTTGACGTTTTATTTTCTTAATGATAATTTAAATTTAATACTAAAACTTAAAAGAACTAAATTTTTTTTTACTTAATTCTATTTGAAACTAAATTTATTTTTAGAATTCTATTCGGATAGTCAATTTTATAAATAATTTTTGTATTCTTTTTTATTTCTATTTTTATAACTTTTTAAATTTTTTTTTATTGCTTATGAGGCTGAAGATTGATAGTGAAATCAGTCTCATCTAGTTATTTAATATCAGAGGATCGAATTAAGATATGGATTAAAACCAGAAAATTAGACTTAATGATTGTTTTTTTATAGAATGAATCATGATTTGATTAAAACACCCATTTAAAAAAGGGAAATAATTATTGCAGTAGCTAATTTATTTTTATCAAGTATATAATTTATTTTTTTAAGTAGAAAAAAAAAGTAGCTAATATTTTTTTTATAAGTATCTTTAAAAAAAAAGAAAATGTGAAAAAAAAGTTTTAAAGGTAATCAATCAATTATTTTTTGATTTTTTATTAGCTTTCGCACCGGCTTTTTGAACTGAATCGACTTTTCTAGGACGACCTCTTCCTCTCTTCTGTGTATTTTGATTCGAGCTGTTACTTGAAACAGTCTGCATTAATAGAATATTCCTTGGATTTGATTCAACACTATTGAAAACAGTTGAAATATGAAAATACAGGTTTTCTGGATCTAAATTGAAGTTTGAAACAACAAACATTGTATTGTCATCTTCTGATAATTCACTGCGACTTCTTGCCCAGTTTATTAAGGCATCTATTGATTTTAGTTATTTATTACAGCGTCTTCATCTGTGCCATTGGCATCGTTTACTTGTCTAGCAATGATTGATGTATATGATGATTCGTCTGATTCATTTATTTGATTCATTTTTCAATTTTTTTAATATTTTCTTATTTGTAACATTTTTTTTTCAGAGTTTATCAGAATTTATCTGATAAGAGTTTAAAATTTCTCACTTATAAAAATTAATTTTGTGAAATTAGTTAGGGTCTGTAAAAAGTCTGTCAAAAGACTCACTGAAAGAGCTTACAAGTTTTTTACATTTGGCAATTATTGGATGAAGAAAAGTATCTTTTACAAAATTTAAATTTTCTATTTCTGATTTTTCTATCAAGTCTATTTTAATATCCTTTGATTTTCCTTTTTTCATCAAACGTTCTAACTACAAAAAACTCAAATTTTTCCATCAAAGCTTTCTAGTGCTGATTTCATATTAGATGCTGAATCTGATACAAAGGCTACAACCTTAATAACATAAAAAAAATAACAAGAATATAATATTTAATTTACAATTGATTAAATTTATTTAAAATAAAATTTACTTTATCGTAAATTTTCCACTCATCGATTGTCGTTTTGATTTTATTGCTCAAATAATATCGATCATGGCCGTCATTTAAGTATATTAGACCAAAAACTCTATTGCGCAATATAAAATTTCTAGGGTCCAAATAATGAACTGTCGAACCAAGATAAGATATTTGAGCTATCGATGTCCATATATCAGTTGTGATTGATACAAACTTAACATTATTCAGTTCAACTTTTAAGGCGTTTTTAATGGACGAATACTTGAAAAAAAAATAAAAATTTTGTTAATTTAAATAAATTAATCTTTATAGTTTTACATTTCGAGCAAAAAATTGGTAGTTAATAAAAATCAGATTTTATCATATTTATAAATTCTTGAAATTCATCCGATTCTACGATATTGAATTCAAAATAAATTTAATTAATTTTTGGTGAATTTTATCTATTTTTCTGGTTGATTCTTCTGGCTCCTGTGTATTGTTTTCTGAAGGTGAAAGTTCTTCGAAATCTAAACAAATCATTTTTTTCGCACTTGTTGTTTGGTAAATTAATTTTTCAGTTATACCATGTATATTAGTTAAATGCTTGGAGACTTCATAAGGTGATCTATTATATATTGTAGTAATCTTTGAACATATATTACATCTTGCCGAAACTTTGCTTGTTTTTGATGCATAAGAGAGCCAAACCCAAGAACGAGGTTCAATTTCCTTTCGTTTTTTAGTGTTAGTTGAAACAGGTGTTGTTTCAATTGAATTTGTAACATCAGTAATCATGTTCAATATAAAAATTGATTTTTTTTTTGCGAAAAATTCAATTTTGAAATTTTATTTTTTTTTAAATTAAAATTGTAATTTGCAAACTTGAATTTTTAGTTCACAGTGAAAAATATGATGTTTACTGTCGAAAGGATAAGGTTATTAGCAATTATTTTTGAAATTTTTTTTCAAGTACAATTTTTAGTATTTCACAGTTTCTTGAAATTCAAAAAAACATTGAAATTTTCAAATTAAATTGGTTTGACATAATCAAACCAATTTAATTCGCACAACTTTTTAATAAATAAAATTAGTAACAACATTGATTTTTTCTTTCTATAAAAGATTCAAATAAAAGTTCATTCTTCTTTTATTTGAGTAACTTTTTATAATCTAAAAACAATTCAAATAGAAGGTCTTCAAAAGATATCAACTCGATTTTGTATTTGAGGAAATACGGTAAGATTAGGGGTCTTGTCACTTTTACGGCCGATCGGCCTGGCCAACCTGTAAAATGTTAATTGGCGGCCAGGTAAATTTAAAAAATTGGCCATCAAATTTTTTACCTGGACATCAATTAACCGGGTTGGCCGTGAAATTATACTAATTAACAAATTTTGGGCCTGGTAAATTTTGTGACCCACTGAACATATAATTTTATTCGAAAAATCTCCAATAAATTTTCAAGAACAATTGATCTTAAAATTTAATAGTAAAATTTTTCAAGTAAATTCTATGAACAATTTTTAAATTTTTTGAAAAATGTTTATTGAACAGCTTGTTTCTTATTATATTATGAAAAAAAAACGAAATGGCCGAAAAGTTTGATTTTAAAAAAGTCACTATTGTAATTTTTAAGTCAAAATCTTTAAAAAAAAAATTTTGAAATCTGGATATTCTAAGAAATGCATTTTAGTGCTTAAAATTCGAAATTTTGAGTTTAAATTATTATGCCGCAGAGATCATAGTTATTTTTGGAATACAAATAAAAATACTAAATTAAGCATAAAAATCAGACAAATTTTACTAAAAATTGAAAATTTAATTTTTATTTTTTAGCTTATACAAATAAAAAAATTGATTAAATAATTAGTAATTAAATTGTCAATTTTAACAATTGTATCGAAAAAATAAAAAATTTTATTAATTGGCCATTAAATTTTTCATTTGGCCATCAAAATTTTCAATTGGCCACGAAAAATTTTTTCGAATTTTTACCTGGCCGCCAATTAACATTTTACAGGTTGGCCAGGCCGATTGGCCGTAAAAGTGACAAGACCCAAGATTAGTTCGAATTGTTTGTTTTACTGCTATATTTGCAAACAAATAAATCCATTGGCAATCAAAATTTTCAGAATAAATTCGCCAAAAAAGCTATTTTTAAAAGCGATTGGCAATTTCGTAAAAATAATAAAGAAATTGAACTTGACCTTTTTTGTCAATTTTTTTTTTAGTATTTAATGAAGTTGATTTTTCCAAAAAATCTTATTTATTTTTTTTTATTTTAGAATTCATAGTACGGCGGAAATTAAACTAATTTTAAAAAATTTTAATCTTTAAAATTTTGAATAATATTTTTTTTGTTTTTTAAAAAAAGCGCCCCAAATTTCACATCAATATTAACAAAATCAACTTTGTTTAGATAAAATAACTGATTTATCACATATTATTATTATTTCACACAATAACACTTTTATTTACAGTGTTGAAAAAAAAATTGCTCTTCTAAAATTAACTTTGAAAAAAATTAAATTTGATTTCCGAAACCTTCAAAAATTTAAATTCATTTGAAAAATTTCTTTACTAATCTGAAAAATATTTGAGATTTAAATTAACTAATGAACTCTCTTTGAATATTTAACTTAAATGTTTAAAATATGTGCGTTTTTAATGCAAAAAAACAGAAAATTTTTTTTCTTATTTCACTTAGAACGCATTATTAAAGTTTTCATGCGTAAGAATGCAAAAAAGTCGTAACGTTTTTATGCTCAAAAATAACACGAACAAACGCGTTTATACTCGTAGTTTTACACTTTTAAACGTTTTATAAAAACGGGTTTTTTTTTCTCGGGAAGCCTGATTATCTCTAAACAGTCCCATTTGGTGGCGAATTGCTGCGCCCATCTAGAGTTACAATGCGCTGTATGTAACGCATTCGAAATTATCACGAAAATCATCTTTTGCCAAAATAATATTGAGAGCTTAATCCTTTCGAGTCGTTTGGATTTTATTGAAAACATTGTTATTAAAAATGAAAATGGCTTTAAATACCAGTCGCAAATACTATTTTCGTGTTATTGTTTAACTGCTAAGATATATAACAAAGTTTGAAAATGTTTGTCAATGTTCTTCTTCATTCCAAGATAGGAATCGAAGAGACTAGTGTCAAGCTCTGTTTAGGGTCGATTGAACTCATTTATTATTAAAAAAAAGTTAAAAATTAAACAATTAAAGTAAAAAATAAAATAAATAATTACAGTCAACTCTCGTTAATCCGAACTTATTGGGAGTAAAAAATCATGGTTCGAGTTAATTTTGTTCGTGTTACGCTAATGTTGTTTTTAATTTCGACGTTGAGAATTTAATTATTTTAGTTGGTATTCCACCAATACCTGGTGCACTTGTTGATGATATCAATTTCACTATCTGTTGTAAATCTAAACTAAAAGTCTGTGATGTTTTTTTTTTGAAATATCGATAAGTTCTTATCAATAAAGTCTGTTGCTTCAATAATTGAACTGCGATTGTGTGCTACTTTATCAATGATTTTAGTGATCTCGCTTTTTAGAAACATCAATTTTGCATTTATATCGTCAAAGTTTCTTATTTGTTTTAGGTCGATCTTATTGATAAGAGAGTTAATTCTAAGCATTTTTTCGGCTGACAAGTTTCTACATTCGATTTGTTTTAGTACATGGTGATTTTTTAATGTCCAATTTGGCTAGTATGAAGTTATGGTCAATAAATGGACAGTGTATAACATCAGTCATATCAACAAGATCTCCATTATGCAAAACAAAATTAATCAAAGTCGATGAACGTTTAGTTGTGTTCGACGGCACTATATTAAATTATAGAAAAAAAATTATGTTAGAAAAAAAATATAGAAGACAAATTTTATAGAATCATCAATTTGATAGAAAAGAAAATTATAGAAAACTAAATATGTAGAAAAATAAAACTCATATAAAGTTCTGCAACACTAACACTTATAACACTTGCAACACTTATTATGTTTTACGAATAGTAACACTTAAATTATAATAATAACACTTAGTAACACTTTATTTCTGATTCAAAATATATATCGTTTTCAAAGGGAGATCAAAATAAAGATCTTTCTTTAAAAATTTCATAACAAGCATAAATCTTAAGAGTTTTTTATCGTATTATATTATTTTAAATTTAATCATAAGTTAGAATATTTGAAAAACTCAGATAAACCTTAAAATTAACTTTCTAGAAATTTTAAATTTCAATTAATGGAGATTATTTTCTAAAACGAGTGTAAAACACTAAGAAGGCTTATTTTTTATTTTTGCTTTAAAGAATTACATTATTATCAGGATGATAAAAAATAATATTTTTTCTGATAGTTTGAGTTTTAAATTCGACTTGAAAATTATTTTAATGTCTTTTTATTCGAAAAAAATTAAATTTTGTATAAAAAAACATAAAATGGAAGCTTTAAGTTATCTACTTCAACTCTTCTTTATTAAATTAAATCTATTTTTGAACAATAAGAACTAATAATTTTTTCGTATCTTAATATTATCGTAATAATTTATATCTGAATAAAAAATTCAAAATAAGTGTTGCTAAGTGTTATTATTATAATTTAAGTGTTACTATTCGTAAAACATAATAAGTGTTGCAAGTGTTATAAGTGTTAGTTTTGAAGAACTTTATATGAGTAAAAATAAATTCATAGAATAATAATATTTTTATAGAAAACAAAATATGTAGAAAAATAAATTCATTCAAAAATAATATTTTTATAGAAAACTAAATAAAGAGAAAATAAATTTCTTATAGAATTTTTCTAGAACAAATATTAAAAAAAATTTCCTTTTTAATTTTTTATTGAAATCTTTTATTGCTATAATTTAGAATGAATTTTAATTCGCCTTATGTAAATAAGTTACGTTCAAAAAAAAATAAAAAAAAAAATTTAGTACAAAATTCTGAAGACGCTGAAGCTTTTAGTAATATGATAAATTTGTTATGTCAGACAGAAATTCATGAAGACGAAAATTATTTAAATTGTATAGAATTGGATGAAATGTTTTTCGGTGTTCTTGAATGCGTTTCGATGCTTAAGAAAGACGCTATAAGGCAATTAATTACTAGAGAGAGAAGTAAGGCATATTTAACCGGTTTTAATGCCAAATCTTTGAGTCAACTAACTATACCTGAAAGTTTGAGCTTTACTTATAAAAACAAAAAATTTTTCTACTATGATTCTGGTTCAAGTGACAAAAACCCGATTTTAATTTTTACTACAGAGGAAAATTTAAAACTTTTGAGCAAATATAATGATTGGTATGCGTATGGCACTTTTGACGTGTCACCAACCTTGTTCAAACAAGTATATTCAATTCATATTATTATAAATGAAACTGCTTTACCTATGTTGTATGCATTGTTGCCTAACAAAAAACAGGTTACTTATAAAAAACTTTGGCGTTTATACCTGTCTGTGATATTATAGAAGGCTTTGAATATATTAAACAAACAGCACCATGTAGTTTTTCAAATATATTACATTATTTTGAAAATAATTATATTGGTCATGTAAAAAATGGTGTTCGTGGCAAACCTAGATTTGATATAGAACTTTGGAATTTATTTGACCGTGTAAAAAAAGATATTCCACGTACCAACAATGATGTTGAAAGTTGGCATTCAAGGATTAAATTTGATGCTAGACAAAATTTAACAGTTGCAAAAGTTGTTGAACTATTTCGTTTAGAGCAAAACTACACAGAGACAAATTTGGTAAATTTATTTAATGGAGATGTTTTAAAAAAAAACAAAAAAAAAGTGTTAGAAAGAGAGCAAAAATTAAAAAGGATACTAGAATCGTATGATCAATCAACATTAAGTTACCATTTAGACGGTCTTGCTAATTTGTTTATTCAAAAGTAATTAAGAATTTAATTAATTGTATAATTGACATTAATTTTTTTGGACTTAAATATTTTCTTTGCAATGTATATTCTATAAAAAATTAAATCTATCACATTTTTTGTCTATCTTTTTTTATTCTATAATAAATTAATTTCTATCAAAATTATTCTATCAATTTTTTTCTATAATAAATTCATTCTATCAATTTATTTTTCTATATTTTGAACGTCCCCCGTGTTCGACTTTTTATAAAATTTAGTTGCTATTCTTGTTGGTTTATTTACAAAGTTGATTAGGTTATTATGATCAATAAATTTTCGGATATTACTGTTTTTCTCATTACTAAAGCCCATGTTTAGATCACCCACGATAAAGAGAGGTTCGTTTAGATTGAGTGAATGAATAAATGTTTATCATGTTAATCATTAGTGAATAATGAATTATTGACTAATGATTGAACAAAAAAAAAAGTTGTTTAAGATTAAGCTCTTTCAAAAAAGAAAAAAAAAAATAAAGATTTTTTTTGATTTTTCTCAAAATTAAAAAAAAAATTAAATTTTGGTTAATATCAAAAAATAGATTAAAGAATATTTTTTTTTAAATTTTTTTTAAGGAAAAGACAAAACGCAGCTTATTTAAATAAAAAATAAAAACAGAATTTTTGAGTTTAATTAATTTTATTTTCGGTTGTTTTTCAAAGATTTTCATATGAAATCAGCTCTAAATCATCAAAGAAAAATTTTCTCTTTTTTATAATTTTTTAATCTTCTCTGAAAAATCAATAAATAATTTAAAAAGGCCTTGTAAATCTAGTTTGTATCAAATAAAAGCTACCGTAAAACTTCATTTTTTTTCCCGGTATAAAGACTAAATTCGTACTAAATTCGTATTCGTACAGTACACCGTTCATCAACTGTGCTCTATTAAAAATAAATACACAAGATAATTTTTTTAAAAAAATGGAGTTTTCTTCAGAAAAATTAGAGACTCCTAGTGATACAAACTTGTTTTGTACCGTCATAGTCTACAATCAAAAAATTTATACAGACATAAAATTTTTACATGGTACAAAACTGAAACCAAAAATTTGTACCTGGTACTAAAAATGGGGTTTAGCGGTACTTAATATTTATAAATAAACTAAAAACTATTACGGAACTTGCCTCGAAAAAGAGACATTATCATTACCGTTACCAAAAATTTATGCAAATTTTTTTCATTTTTTTTAAACATTTTTTCTGGAATTAATTTTTTTTGGGAAAAAAGTTTATTAAAAAACTCCAGAAAAATTAGAAAAAAATTTTTTTTGTTAGTGACACTTTTCGAGGCAAGTGCTGTAACTGGCCAAATATTCTCTGATATTTTGTTTTCTTTTTATGAATTAAGATTTGTTTAGTTGTGAAAAAAATTAAATTTTTCAAATTACATGCATTAAATAACCATAACTAAGAATCCAAAAAAAACAAGCCTCTAAAAGTTTTTTAAGGCTTCAAGTCAGACTCGAATTTTGGTGAACTATCAAAATAAAGAAAAATAAAAATAGGGAAAACAAATTAGACTAGATCTTGAATTTGAGAAAATACGGATGTTCTATTTCTTCAATTAAAAGAAAAAAAGTAAAATTGTTAAATGGATCGGTTCCTGAAAATAAAGAACAATTGCTGAGTGATTGGTGTAAATACTTCAGCGACTTATTAAATAACGAAAGCTCTTCAAATGAAACAAGTTATCCAGAACCATCAGCAGATAATATAGAAATAAATACCGAATCTATATCATTTGAAGAAGTAGAAGAAGCTGTCAGAACATTTAAAAATAAGAAGGCCCCAGGTAATGACTATGCTTTAACTTCGGATATATTAAAAGAGGGAGGTGACTTTATTTTAAGGAAACTGCACCAAATAATAAACATGGTATATGAACAACGATGTGCCCCTGAGCAGTGGACCACAAGCCTTATTGTCCCTCTTCCGAAAAAAGGAGATCTTCAACAAATGACAAACTATCGGGGAATCAGTTTAATGTCAATAGCGGCAAAAGTTTATAACAAAGTTTTATTAAAAAGAATTAAGAAACCAATCGACAAAATACTCCGGAAAAACCAAGCAGGATTTCGAACAGGAAGAAGCTGTATACAGCAAATACACATCTTAAGAAGAATAATTGATGGAGCTATTATTCAGGACATTCCCTTGTTTATTACCTTCATCGACTTTAAGAAGGCCTTTGATTCAATTAACCGTAAAATGATGTTTGCTATTCTAAGACACTATGGTATCCCATCAAAAATAGTTGATGCAATCAAAGTTCTTTATGACTCATCTAAAAGCAGAGTGTTCTTTGAGGGTTTAACATCAAAAGAGTTTCCAATTACAACTGGAGTTCTTCAAGGAGACGTATTAGCTCCATTTCTCTTCATTATTGTCGTTGACTATGTAACAAAACAAGCAGAAAGAAGTTTTGGTTACCTTACCCACAAAGGAAAACAACAACATTTAACTAGAAAACTTAGAAATTCATCAACTCAAGTTGAGAGAAAGATATCAGATTTAGATTTTGCAGATGATATCGCACTGCTTGAAAATGATCAAAAGAAAGCTCAAGATCAGTTAAATAGCTATAGTGAAAACGCCAAAAAAGTAGGGCTTCTAATAAATGTTGAAAAAACAGTTCAAATGGTTTTTAATATCGAAAACAGCGTACCTCTCGTTCATGATCGTCATACAATCTCTACGGTTGATGACTTCAAATATCTTGGTTCTTACATTAGATCAAGTGAAAAAGATATTGATATGAGAATTGGCCTTACTTGGACTGCGTTTGAAAAGCTTAGACACATCCTTGTTTCCACTAAGATAGAACAAAAACTTAGAATGAGAATTTTCAATGCGGCATGCATACCAGTACTCTTATATGGATGTGAATCATGGACCTTAACTGAAGCGAGTATGGAAAAACTTAATTGTCTTGCAAGAACATTCTATAGAATTATTTGTGGAATAAAACAATCGGAGGTACACTTGACAAATGAAGAACTTTATAAAATAGTTAAGCAAAGTCCAATCTCTGAAGAATTAAGGAAAAGACAATTGAAATTCATTGGACACTGTCTGAGAATGCCCCCAGAGGAACCGGCTAATATTTATGCACTGTATCAATCCAAAGTTCGCGAAAGAAACAAAATGGGGAGACCAACAGCCCAATATATTGAACAAATTTCTAGATTTTTAACAAATGATAATCGAGTGAAGCTAACCACATCAGAAATAACCAAGTATGCCATCGATAAAGGAAGTTGGAGCAGTTTGATTACCGAGCCTAAAAAGCCCGGCCGATGATGATGATGATGATAAGAATAAAAAAATGATGTTGTGAAAAAATAGAAATGATGACATTGTTTGATTTAATTGATTAGGAGTAATTATATTTTTCATTTAACCGATGAGAAACTTTTTAAAAAAAATTTGAACTAAAACTAGAAAGTTAAACAATCAATTGTTCTGTATTTGTTTTATTTTTATTTTCACAAATCTATGTTTGAAAAAAAATATTTTAAATTTTAAATAAAAAGCTGACTTAAAGAAGCTGCTTTTAAAAACCTAGGTAGTGCTAAAGCACTTTTAGCCTCCATGTAGCGCCGGCCCTGAATTTAATAAAGATGATTTAATAGTGGATAAATTTGAAGATTTTAAAATTGGTGGTGAAAATGATCATGACTGGAGTATTAATTTTACTTAAAAAAATGGAATTAAGACTGACACTAGGCATAATTTGACAGTTAACAAAGTTATCGAGTTTTTTAGATTGGAACAAACTAACATGGAATCAGATTTATTATTATTTTTTACAGTTAGTCAAATAAAATCAATTAGTAGTAAAGTCAAGAAACAAGAAGAAAAAATTAAGCGTCAAGTAATTGATTATAGTTCAAATAATATAGAATTATTTTTAAAAGGTTTTACAATTTTACTTATGGATTAATATTTAATTGGCATTTATATTTATTGATTGATAAAAACTAAAGATTTTTTTTTCTCTAATAAAATAATTTTTCTCTCAAATACAAATTCTCTAATTTATTAATTACCTTTTTTCTCTATTATTAATTCTCTAATTTACCTTTTCTCTATTATTTTCTTTCTCTATTTTGAACGTTTCCCGGAAATTTTGGAATTTTTTTCAAGTCAAAAAAATTATCACATAAAAATTCAGTTTTTGGTTGAAAATGAAGAAATTCTAAAATATTAAAAAATATATTATTATTATTATTATTTATTTAGTTTAAGCCCCATGGGCAATTGAAAGTAATTAAAATTGAAAAGAAAAAAATAATTCGTAAGAATAAAAAAATAAATATTAAAAAATATACAATTCTAAACCAAAAATTCGACATTATAGTTTTTGCTTCACTTGAGATAAGAAAAAAAATTCGAGTCCGACTCTGACTTTATTCAACCGTAAAAGATCTAAAGAATGTAAAAAAAAAAATTTGGTATGAAAAGTAACCTGAAATCTTTGCCAATTTTGCCAAATTCTTAAAATTGAGTTTAATTAATCGTAATTATTTGGAAAACTTTCTTTTTGTTTTTTTTATTTTTTCATAGAGCTAAATTTTCAAAATGAACTTTTTTTTTAAATTTTAAAATTCTTAATTACAGTGCTGCTTGTTTCTTTGTAACTATCTATATATAACGTTACATAACGTTATCAAATTTAATTATTTAAAATGTTATCGAACGCTATAAAGCGTTTTATAACGTTATCGAATTTAAAAAAATTTTTTTTTTTCAAAATATGAAAAATCGAATTTTTTTTAGCTAATCATTATATAACATTATATATAATTATATAACGTTATAAAACATTATTCGTGATTTGGCATTATTTGGCGTTATTTTACGTTATCAAATTTTATTGTATAATCGACGTTATGAAACGTGTTCTAACGTTACCAAAAGTGTTAATTTTATTTAATAATTATTTATATATGTAATTTAATTTTATTAAGCAAATTTTAAAAATTTTTAGAAATTTTGTTTTTTTTTTATTAGCTCTCTTTAACTCTTTCCTCGGTTTAGCAAATTATTATTTTTTGTTTAGCAAGGGAAACAGTACTTGAAAAAATTAGTGTTTTAAAAATTTATAATTTAAAAATAAGTTAGAAGATAAAATTCCTAAAAATTTTTGAAATTTGCTTAATAAAATTCAATTACAGGCATAAAAAATTATTAAATAAAATTAACACTTTTGGTAACGTTAGATCACGTTTCATAACGTCGATTATACAATAAAATTTGATAACGTAAAATAACGCCAAACAATGCCAAATTACGAATAACGTTAATAACAGTATATAATGATCAGCTAAAAAAAATTCGATTTTTCATATTTTGAAAAAAAAAAATTATTTTAAATTCGATAACGTTATAAAACGCTTTATAACGTTCGATAACATTTTAAATAATTAAATTTGATAACGTTATGTAACGTTATATATAGATAGTTACAAGGAAACAAGCAGCACTGTATATACAAATTACAAAAAAAAAATTTTGTGAAATCTTAATTAATATTTTGGTAAATGAGTCAATTGAATAAAATTCGATAGGGCACCCACTCATACTTTGATTAAGTTACTTTTTTTCTATTTAAGTTATATAACTTAAATGTTTTAGTGCTCTTTATTTAAAAAGTCTTTTGGCTCTAACTATTAAACTTTCTAATTATGATTCTTAATGATTTTTCTCTTAGACCTAAATTTTAATTAATTATTACAATCAACTGTAAAATGACAACTTTTTTCACACATATCTGAAAATAAAAAATAACTAAATAGTCATCTATTTTTTTATCTATAAAATCAAAAGAATATTTTTTATTTTTAACTAAACATTATTTTAATATGACAATTCTAGGAGTTTTATGGGAATGACCTGAAATGAAATTATTTTCTCTAAATTGACCATTAATTTTTATACGAAAATAGTTTTTATTTGTTAAGTAATCTCGCCAAAAATAAAAATAAACCCGAGTATCCGAAGTAGCCAGAAGACCTAAAGTCACTTAATTTCCCTGAATTTTTAACACAGATAAATAATTCTGAGACTTTTTTGTTTTATGACTCTGGACCTGAAAAAGTTGTACGAGCGATTTTTGTCAACTGTAAACGAGGAATTTGAAAATCCTCCTTTAAGCACCTCTGATTTTGAAAAAGCGGTGATTCCTGTGAATTCACAGGAATTCCGGAGAATCACCGCTTTTTAAAATGCCATTTCTAAATAAAAATTGAAAAAAATGCCATTTCGGAATAATTTATATAAGGCTTATCAAAAATTTTCCATCATTTTCGCCTACATATTTGTATCTTTTTTTAGAAAAATTCTAATTTGTTTAATTTTTAAAATAAATAATATGACATAAATATTAAAATAAGTCCTAATTTTAAATTGTCTAAAATATTTTAAAATTAGAAATTTTTTATAAAGGATTGCTTTGAGAAAAATTATTGAGTAAAATTTGAAATATTTTAAATTCCTAACTATTAATTTCAATTGAAAAATTAAAATTTTCAAAAAAATGAAAGAAATTAAAGAAGGTAATTTTTTTTTTATTATAGGGAGAAGTTTTATAGTTTCAACGGTTTTCTGATCAAAACAATTCAATTAAAATTCATTAAATTTTAAACTAGATCGATTGACTTAAGTCTTTGAGGGAAGAACTTCTTTCCTTATGAAAAAAAAAATTAAATTTTTTAATATAACAAAAAATGTCTTATGATAAATTGCTTACAGAAATTTTAAATTTTCTTAAAGAGAAGCGAATTGAGAGAGCGCTCAAGAAAGGGTTTAAGAGCGTCATCTTCTGAACATTTCCCCTTTCCTCGTTCGGTGGGATCTTAACTTTGGCTTTGGTAGGTCCTAAAAATGGAATGGTTAAAGAAACAAATTGGTTTCCCGCAGCTTATGGTGCTATTATTGGTGAATATTGCTTTTAATTATTGGGAGAAGTTTAATAGTTTCAACGGTTTTCTGATCAAAACAATCCATTTAAAATTCATTAAATTTTAAACTAGATGGATTGACTTAAGTCTTTTGAGGGAGGAACTTCCGTTTTAAATAAATTAGTTCAAGTGTCAGGTTTAAGTCCCAAAAGACAAGACCCAAGAAAAAATTGGAATCTAAGTCATTAATTGATTTATCTTTGTTTTAAAAGACAAAAAAAATGTCTAATAATTTTAAATATTTCCTTTTGAAAAAAAAATTAAATTTTTTTTTAATATAAATTGAAAAATTAAATTTTTTTAAAATAACAAAAAATGTCTTATGATAAATTGCTTACAGAAATTTTAAATTTTCAGCTAATGGTGCTATTGCTGGTGAATATTGTTTTCCCGATAAAAAAAGACTTTTTATCAAAGTGTTTTCGGTTCTGTTGTTGTGCTGATCAGGTGATTCATTTTTAAAGAAAAGAAAAAATTAATTGATTTGAAAGGATCATTACGAAAAAGTGGAAATTTTCATAAAATAACACTGGTTATTGGAAA
This sequence comes from Brachionus calyciflorus, assembly GCA_002922825.1. Taxonomy (NCBI): domain Eukaryota; kingdom Metazoa; phylum Rotifera; class Eurotatoria; order Ploima; family Brachionidae; genus Brachionus; species Brachionus calyciflorus. The sequence continues at coordinate 131,433 of NTPY01001007.1, forward strand.
ATTTCTCTAATTTTTATGAATTTAAAGATAAATTAATTAGTGCCAAAAAATTCAATGAATCGTAGAGTTTCACTCCGACATCCTAATCATAAGAAATCCAACATTATTTCCACCTAATTTTTTAAAATCATAGAGACATAGGTGCTGTTCATAGAGACAGTACAAGTCGTGATGTTCGACAATATTGTAAATTTGGTAAAGCTTAGTATAATAGTGGATCTAGTCACATAAATTATCATGGTACAGGTCGTGGTGGAACATGTAACCATGGAGGTGGTAGCCAAGCGAGCCGACAAAATGTAAGAAAGATAGAAGTGGATGAAGAGTTTGACAATGAAAGTAAGGTATCATGAAATGTCAGAGCTCGAAAAGTGATGGACACAGTAAAGAAGTGATTCATGCCTTTAGTAACGTTGTTCATTTCTGTTCAATCTATAGGTTTT
>NTPY01001007.1:132806-159633 GCA_002922825.1 Brachionus calyciflorus
AAGAAAAAATTAATCGATTTAGATACCTCAAATTTCTGTTAGAGTCTATTTTTTTTATAAAATTATAAAAAAAAACATTAGCAATATTTTTGTAAAATAAATTTATTTTATAGCAAATTTTGTTTTTAATTTTTTAAATAATTATTGTCTAAAATCATTTAATATTGATCATTCTGCATAAAAAACAGTACACCTAATGAAAAATATGTCAAACTGCATTTGAATCAAACCTCGTACGTTGTACTGAACTCCATACAAAAAAAAATTTTTCAATTTTTTATTTTCTACAATGAAAAAAAGCCATAATATCTCTCCCTCAGGCATTTATTTTTAGAATAAATCTTAAAATACTGATTTTATAGTCAAAGAAAAAAATTATATCAAAAAAAAAGATAATAGATGAACTTTAATACAGTGTATCCTCGATTTTAAGAACTTTGATTTTATGACTTTAAAATTTTATGAACAAAATTATTGTTTACAGCCNTACATCGGATCAATTTTTTGTCTTTCTAATTAAAAAAATAAAAAATCATTTTGTATTTAATTTTTATTATATAATAAATTCGATTAAATTTTGCGTCGATTAAAAGCTACTTTTTTTTAAAAAATATTTTAAAAAGAATTAAAAAAAATTACTACATTAGTGCTCGATTTGATCTGTTTGTTTTTTTTCTTTTAAATTTTTTTATAATTCAACTAATGATTATTGACTAATGATTAAACAAAAAAAGTTAAGATGTTTAAGATTAAGCTCTTTGTCCTTCTCAAAAAAGAAAAAAAGAAAATAAAGTTTTTTTTGATTTTTCTCAAAATTTAAAAAAAAAATAAAATTTTGGTTAACATCAAAAAATAGATTAAAAAATAAAATTTTTTTTTATAAGTCGCTTTCACCGTACAGTGCTGTTGAAAATGATGTATAGTTCAGTGCACCTGGTACTGTATCGGTACCAAGATAAGGCTGCATTCTTTTAATGCAATATTGTGCTTGATCTGGCGGTAGTTCACTTCTTAATATATCAGCAGTTATATATGGCTTATTATTTGCTAGGACTGTAAATGACTGTATAATTTGATCAGCTGTATCTTGATCACTGGCATCACTAGTCATAAAGTCCATAAATGAATCAAAGGTCACAAAGCCAGTCATATTTTGATCTACAACAGACATAATTCGTTGAAAATCAACATCACCTTGTTTGTCATCTCGAATATTATAGCCTAGAGATATAAGACACGATCTAAACTCTTTTGGGTCTAATTTTCTAGTTTTATTCTTATCGAAATGATTAAAAGACATTCTAAATTCGTTCATTTGATCTTCGGAAATTCCTTTTGAATCTCTGGTCAAAATTTGATTCTCAACTTCGTTTATATTTCGCGTTATACTGACTCCTAGTTGTTCCCAACCCACTCGAATTGTCTCCATAGTATAACCCGTGTGTCTATTCTCAAAAATCATTGCCTCTTGAATTTCTTTATTTATATTCTCGAGTTCGTCTATATTTGGTTTATATTGAGTTAATGTTTTTTCGAGGGTTCTTAACTGTTGTAATTGTTAATGGTAAAAGTAAGTAGAATTATAAAAAAGATAATAACACAATTGCCTTCCATTTTGGTAAATCATCAAGGGACCTTGGATGTCTGGGAAAAAAATCAGGAATTTTTATGTTTATTAATTGTTTATTAATAAAATTATAATATTTTCTTAATGAACCAGACCTTCCGGAGTATTCAGAAAATAAAAAGTTATTTTATTAAACTCCTAACCAATCCCTCTAGAACGCTATGCATATAATCAATTATAGTTGACTCTATTGGATAAAAATATGCTAATTGATTTAATAGTGAAGGGCCTTTTATCTCTCTGAACGTCTTTTTCAATAAATTTGCTTGTCTCAAGTCTTCTATATATTTTAAATGAGTAGGCTTTGGCTTATCATAGTGATATTGTTGATATGGATACACATGAATTGGACCTTTTTTTAATGATGGTACATTTTTACCAGGCTGGTAATATTTTATACATCCAAATTTACCATTAAATTTGATTGTATTTAAAATTGCAGCTCGAGCAGGCTTATCGAAAACCCCATCTGTTAAAAAAATTTTTACAAGCTCACCTTCATAAATATTCCTTTCTCTAACAATTCTAATTCTTGCACTAAAGGTTTAAAAAATTCATTAAAAGTTGGCTTTTCCTTTGACACCCACAAACCTCCTATAGTAAAATTTTTCAATTGGAAACTGTTTTTTGATTAGCTGATTAACAGTTAAATAACCGACCAAACTGTTATATTAGAAGTTATATTAGAATGTTATATTAGAAGATTTAAAAACAGACAATCCATCGGAGTTAATAGTTAAAGTCACATATTTTGAATGACATTTTAAAATTTCTTTAAAAATCTCATTTTGTGAATTTCTTCATAATCTAAAATGTCAGTCTTATTTTTTTAAATTTCCTCGAGCTGATATCTTATACTTAAATGATAAAATCTACTAATGGCTTTATTACAACCGCCGCAATTGCAATATTTTGTGTGTAATAACTGTTTAAGAGAAGAACAATTAGAAATGTAAATAAATCTGTCATAAGTATAAAATTTTCAGATCCGAAAGAATTAATTAAAGACCCGAAGTTAGGGGGGGGGGGGCGTCTGAAACAATAAAATGTCTCACCATTTTAATATAAATGTTCATGCATACTTTTCAAGGCTTATAATCAATAAAGATATTTAAAAGACCTAAAATAATACTTAATTTTCTATCATATTTCTATGAATTTTTTATTTACTTCAAGTACCTCCATATCATTTTTTTCAATATTTTTCTCGTCGTAATCGATTATCTCAAAACAATTAGAAATGTCGTCTAAATCTTCATTCAATTTTTCTAATTGTTTTGAGCTTGTTTTTATTTAAAATGTAAGATTTGACTCAGTTGATTTATTAGAAAAGGACTCTTCGCTTGTAAATAAAGTAAATAATCTTTTCTTTGACTGAGGTAAATTTTCATCTTCACATCTATTAATCTTATGCTGATAGCGTCTTAAAGTTGAGTATGGGATTTTTAGCTTATCATTTTTAAGCCACGATTTGTATCCAACTGGAGTAATCAATCTCGACATTTTAATAATGCTGGTATTGATTGAGATTTTTAGAAATTTTTTTTTTAATTTAAGTTAATAAAGGATTCATGTAAAATTTATTCAAAAAAGCGGAATCAAAAACTAATCTTAGATTTTTAAAATTTTATATTTTGTTTGATTAAAAAAAATGAAGTTTAAATACTTAAAAGAATATTTTCTCTCTTAATGAAATAAAATTTTTTTATTTAAAATTTATAAATGTTTTTTTTTAAGGCTTTATAAACAAATTAATTTAGTAAGAATCAGATGGTGTTATGATGTGATTTTCAAGTGACTTTTATTTGTCTTATTTAATTTTATTTAAAAAAAAAGATTTTCAAAAAAAGAATAAGTGTCAAATGTATTTGATCTAAATACTTTTAGTCTTAGTCGCTACATAACAAAATATCAAATTTTATTAAGTTTAATAATATAATGGTTCTAATACAAATGTAACGTCAGCCGTTAACCGTAACTTTTTACCGTAACTATAACCATTAGTTAAACGTCTTAAAATTGAAAATTATGACTAATTAACATGGGTTACGCTTACGGTCAAAAGTTACGGTTAACGGCTGACATTACATTTGTATTTGATCTATAAAAATGTTGAATTCTCATGATGTTAACATTTTATAAATAAATTCTAAAGAAAATGAAATTTTTGAGCAATTTTTTTAAATATACTATGGGGAAAATATGTGTTTTTTTTAAAAAAAAGAAATTTGAATATTAATTATTAATTACAAAAACGAAGTTAAAAAAAAATTTAAAGAAAAATAAAAGCACAAAATTTTTGACATTTTTTGATTTATTTCAAAAATTTACATTTTTTTTTCGCGTTCATTATTGCTTGAGAAAAGTTATGAATCACTCATTTTTTAATCATTCAGAATAAATTTTAAATAAACACACTGGCTGTCATAGGAACTCGATTGAGTCTTTATGGATAAAATGCAAGTCTAAAATCCGAAAAAAGAATTTAAAAACTCGAGAAAGGTTGCGTTTTCCAAAATGTCAAGCTTGATTTACGCGAAAAATATGGAAAAATTATAAGACCGATTGAGAAAAATTGATGAGAAACAAGTTGTATATAAACAAAATATAATGTACCCCTAAAACGCTCGAAAGTTTTAGAATGAAGAGTTTGTTAGCCACAACATAATTAAAAATATACATGATTTAATTGAACAATCTGACGATGAATACGAATCAGAAGAAGTCGAGTTGGATGAATCGAGAAAAATCGTTTGTCAAATATCGCTGACAAGACAAACAGACTCAGTTTTAATTACCAAATGAAAAGAAAAAAAATGGAGTTTAAAATTGATAAAGAAAAGCTTTTTTAGACCGGTAGGAGTTGGTAAAAAAACTGAATGGTTTAAAGAGGTCTTGATCGATACCGTCTTAGGTTGAATTTTTTACATTAATGAGTCCCGGATTCAAGTCCACCTCTAGCCAGAAAAATTAAATTCATGTCTTTAATTGATTTACCCAAGCTTTAGAATACAAAATAAAATAAAATGTCTTTTAATGTTGAACTATTTTCTTATGAGAAAAATTTTTTTTCAGTTTCAAAAATGTCTACTAATAAATTAATATTAGAAATTATTAAATTTTTAAAAGAGAAACAAATCCAGAAAGCAGTCAAGAAAGGCTTTAAGAACGTAAGCTTTCGAACATTTACGCTTTCATCATTCGGTGCGATGTTGACTTTTGCGTTATTTGGTCCCTATAATGGAGAAAAAAATCAAAAGAAGACAAAATGGTGTCTTGGAATATATGGTGCTATTGTCGGCGAATTTTGTTAAAGACATTATAAGAAAACCGACTCACCACCACCTTAGAATTTATAGAAACCGACATGTATTTTCATTTTATCAAAGTTTTTTCGGCGCTGTTGTAGCTGTTTACATGTTTGGGCTATGTAAATCATTAAAGAAAGAGAAAAAATAGGTGTTATCATAATTCTTTATAATTAATCAATCGTTGAACATTCTTAAGAATGGAATGGTAAATGAAAAAACAAATTGGTTTCTCGCAGCTTATGGTGCTATTGTTGGTCAATATTGTTTTCGGTATTATAAAAAAATCCAACTCATCACCTTATCATTTATAGAAATCGAAATGTGTTTTCATTTTATCACAGTGTTTTAGGTGCTGTTGTTGCTAATTACATGTACGAATTAGGTGGTTCATTTTTAAAGAAAAGAAAGATAGAATTGGATGAAGAGTCTGACGATTAAGGGAAGGTATCATGAAATTTCATGTGATGCTAGAAATGTGATGGACAGCTGAGAAGTGGTTCATAGCTTTAGTGGTGTTGTTCATTTCTGGTAAATCTAGAGTTTTTACAGTCGATACAGGAACCGAAGTGAATATTTTAGACGAGACTACATTTAAAAGATGAAGTACAAACCGAAGCTGTAAAAATGTTATAATATAGGTGAACTTAAAAATCATTAAATCAAACTTCATGCAGTCGCAAAAGTTAAGCCAATTAGACAAAAACTATATCTTGTTCCATTTCACCTTAATTTCTTCATTTTTCAGGAAATATTCAGTTGGTTCCATTTGCAAGAAATAGAACTTGTAACACGCATGTTCCATACACTTTAAAGAGACTGAGGACAAAGATAATTTCACATATTTTATTTATTAAATTTTAGTATTCTTGAAAAAAAGAACGTGTATAAAAGTGTACGAAATTAAGATTTCTAGTGTATAAGAAAAAAATATTTAGCGTGTATCAGAAATATTCTTTTTTTCTTTTTACAAAAAAAATTAACTTTACATTATAAAACATGCTTCACTTTTAGAGTTTAAAAATTAATTATTAACATAAAAAACTCTGATAGCAATTCTTCATAGAGAATTTCGGAGTAAAAGTATTTTGAGCAAGTCATACCCAGTCAGTAAATTTTTAGATATTTTATAGAGAATCTCTAGAATTTATTTTACTGAAATACATTTTTTTTGATTGATTTAGTATACTTCTAAAAATTAAATTTAAAATGTCCTCCCTTATTAAAATAAAGAGAAAAAAAATAGCAAAAATATTCTAAAATTATACAAACCCATAAAAATTAATTTTTTTTTCTCTTTCGTTTTTTTTCTTTTATTTATTTTTTTGCGAACATGATCACTCATTCTTAATTAAAAAATTACAATCTTTAGAAATTAATGAAATTTTTGTCTCTCGTTGTTTAATTGTTTAGTTTTCATGCAAAAAATTATAAAGCATAGCAATTTTATTTCAAAAGAATCGTAAGAATAATTTTTTTGTTTTAGTTTTTATTTTAGCTGTTGGAACATTTTTCAAGTAAAAAGTAAAGACTTGTAAGTATTTGTTTTATTTATATCTTTAAATTATACAAAGGGACACGGCAAAATTTTTAATCTTTAATAAATTTTTAAGAAAAAACATTTAAAGTTAAATGTGCAGGTTCTATATAATTTTATTAGAAAAATATTTGTAATATATTTTCGTTATTTAATTGATAGATAAACTTGCCCACGGATCAACAAAGATCTTTAGTTGATTAAAGTTCGAAGTCTTTCATCTTTAAACTATATCTTCTTTGTCTTTACCATGCTTGATAAGGCTTAATACCAAACAAGCCGCCATTGTACTTTTATTTTAGATTTATTAAGTGGTAACAAAAAAAGATAACAACAGCTTTTGTGTCGTAATTTTTTAAAAATCTAACATGACCGTAACCGGAGTGTGAATCTATTTTATTCTAAAATTATTTTATTTTTTTTTATTTGATTTCGGTCAATTAAATTTTGTCGAATTTAATAAACTAAATCTAGAGGTAACATGGAAAACTTTTACTCTTTCTTTAAAACCACGCATTGTGATGTCTGGAGGAAAATTACTAATAATTATTATCGGACATCTCAAATACGCATAATTTTAATTAAAAAAGTAAAGTTATCAAGCCCTTTAAATTTTTGGTCTACAGATATCACCAGCCAAGAGCAAATTTAGTTCAGACGGATTTAAATCTTCAGGTTTAAACTCATCAATTACTACATGGTTTTTCATTGAGGCTTTCCATCCTGATCATTGAAACCTATTAGAAACATCACGCATCGGAGAAAACCTAAAAGAAAACCACGGATGAAGAAGCATGTTTACTCCGCTAGTTTTTCCTACACCAGGTTCACCCCATATGTATGCTTGTGGTCGCTTATAGAACCATCCTTCACTAATGTAACTGTTTAACCATTCAATTAAATCATCACGGAAATCCATAAATTTCTCTTTAACGTACCGAATCGGCAAAAGCGGCATCATTTGAAAATTATTTTCTCTAATTGAATCGTGTGCTTTTACACATGCTTTCATTAAAAAGGTTCAGCAAGAATTCTCGGGTCAGAAAAATCAAGACTTTCTTTTTCTTTGCAAATAATTTCGGCTTTAGCCGGAGTGCTTGTTAAAAAAAATTAACAAAAAATTAAAATTATTCAGAATATTTAAATTACCCTAAATTACTATATTTAAAATTTTTAGTTTATGGCTTCTTGTCAAATTTAACGGCATATTTCTTTTGATTCTTTGGATCTTTAGTTTTTTCAAGATTAACCATAAAATTTGACTTAAGTCCATCATAAATCTTTAAATATTTTAAATTATATAAAAATTGACCTGGATTTCCAAATTAAAATACTTGTAAAATAAAATACAGTCCTCCTTTTATCCTATAAAATTACTTTGTTTTTTTATATAAAATTAATTAAGTCTTACAACGATATTTTTAGTAAATAAAAATATTAACTATAGAAAATGATATCCTTACATGTTAAATAAAATTTTTATAAGAATTTAAGTGATAAAAAAGTCTCATATAAGTCTTTTATTTACTAGATATAATGTTGTTACAAAAATATAATTTTCTTTTAAAAAAAGAAAATTTTACAGTATTTTACTCTTAAAAAATAATTTTATAGAATATTAAAATTACTGTAAGTGTATAATTTATGGATAATATCTAGATATTCTGTAGATATTATCTGGATATTTTATTCAAATATTATTCTATAAAAATACAGAAAAGTATCCATCAAAAATACAAAATTTATCTAAAATTTTATTGACTGGGTATTTTTGATTATTGAAAGATTTTTTTCAAAATCTTTTTCTATAGTTTGAAAATTGTAGCTTTATTTAGGTTTAAATACACAAAATATTCGAATAATAAATTAAATAATTAATTTTTATTTTACTTTTATTTTTTTCTTTGAAAAAGATTTTCTATTTAAAAAAATTAACGAATTAATTCAATTTAAAAATTTCTATGAAAACCTTTTCTACGAAAAAAAACTTAGACGAAATGATCGTTTACCGAAGTCTCAGCTTTTTGTGAACCGGGTTTTAGTGATAATTCCGAATCAGCAAATCAAAAATTCTTTATTTAATATCTTTATATTTAGAAATATTCAGAATATTTCTAAATAATTTATTTATTAAGATGTGTAACAGGGTTTGGAAGTGTTTATCAGGCTTCAGGATAAAAAAAATAGAATATGGATTAAATTGCTTATTCAATGCCAAAAATATGGTGTTAGAACGCGTCTTTTCTTCATGTTTAAACACCTTGAAACGCGTTTAGTTGTTAACGTTTTTTAACACCATTAAAAGGATAAAAACCTGTTTATTTTTTTTCGGGGAATTCATACGAATAAAATTAGGTTCTAGAACATTCATGAATATTCATTTTTGGAACATATGAATGACCAAGATAGTATTTGAATCTTGTCGGATTCAAGTCCACCTCTAGCCAGAAAAATTAAATTCATGTCTTTAATTGATTTACCCAAGCTTTAGAATACAAAATAAAATAAAATGTCTTTTAATGTTGAACTATTTTCTTATGAGAAAAATTTTTTTTCAGTTTCAAAAATGTCTACTAATAAATTAATATTAGAAATTATTAAATTTTTAAAAGAGAAACAAATCCAGAAAGCAGTCAAGAAAGGCTTTAAGAACGTAAGCTTTCGAACATTTACGCTTTCATCATTCGGTGCGATTTTGACTTTTGCATTGTTTGGTCTTTATAATGGAGAAAAAAATCAGTAGCTGCGCTGTAGTCGCTGTTTACATGTTTGGGCTATGTAAATCATTAAAGAACGAGAAAGAATAGGTGACATCATAATTCCTTATAATCAAAGTTTTTACCACAAAGATATTTTTTTATAAAATTATGTAAATAAAACAAATGCGATATTTTTTACTTTCATTTAATTTCAAATAGAGGAGTGAATCACTTGAATCATCTCCAGGAAGAATAATAAACGCTAAAAATGTATAGCAATTCGAGACGGCTGCTATATCTCGCTAAAACTCTACTTAGATTATATTCTAGGTCGCATTTTAAACTACTACTATTTACATCGGATCAATTTTTTGTCTTTCTAATTAAAAAAATAAAAAATCATTTTGTATTTAATTTTTATTAAATAATAAATTCGATTAAATTTTGCGTCGATTAAAAGCTACTTTTTTTTTAAAAAATATTTTAAAAAGAATTAAAAAAAATTACTACATTAGTGCTCGATTTGATCTGTTTGTTTTTTTTCTTTTAAATTTTTTTATAATTCAACTAATGATTATTGACTAATGATTAAACAAAAAAAATAAGATGTTTAAGATTAAGCTCTTTGTCCTTCTCAAAAAAGAAAAAAAGAAAATAAAGTTTTTTTTTGATTTTTCTCAAAATTTAAAAAAAAAATGAAATTTTGGTTAACATCAAAAAATAGATTAAAAAATAATATTTTTTTTTTATAAATCGCTTTCACCGTACAGTGCTGTCGAAAATGATGTATAGTCCAGTGCACCTGGTACTGTATCGGTACCAAGATAAGGCTGCATTCTTTTAATGCAATATTGTGCTTGATCTGGCGGTAGTTCACTTCTTAATATATCAGCAGTTATATATGGCTTATTATTTGCTAGGACTGTAAATGACTGTATAATTTGATCAGCTGTATCTTGATCACTGGCATCACTAGTCATAAAGTCCATAAATGAATCAAAGGTCACAAAGCCAGTCATATTTTGATCTACAACAGACATAATTCGTTGAAAATCAACATCACCTTGTTTGTCATCTCGAATATTATAGCCTAGAGATATAAGACACGATCTAAACTCTTTTGGGTCTAATTTTCTAGTTTTATTCTTATCGAAATGATTAAAAGACATTCTAAATTCGTTCATTTGATCTTCGGAAATTCCTTTTGAATCTCTGGTCAAAATTTGATTCTCAACTTCGTTTATATTTCGCGTTATACTGACTCCTAGTTGTTCCCAACCCACTCGAATTGTCTCCATAGTATAACCCGTGTGCCTATTCTCAAAAATCATTGCCTCTTGAATTTCTTTATTTATATTCTCGAGTTCGTCTATATTTGGTTTATATTGAGTTAAAGCTTGTTCGAGTGTTCTTAACCTTTGTAATTGTTGTTCTAGACCACCTTGCATATTTACTGTACAACTGGCTATTTGATCGTGTTGACGTTCTATCCAAGGTCCAACTAAATTTGCCTTTTCAGCAAATAAAATTCTTAAATTATCATTTTGTTTTTGTTTGTTCATTTCTTTTTGTAATGTTTGGTCTCTTAATGGTACTAGATTTTGCACCTCGAGCCATTTGGTTTGTAATTCACCAGGTTGAATTGTGGTATAGGGATTCTCTCCTAAATAAAAAATTGAATTTTTAAATTTTTCTTTTTTTATAATTTTTAAATTATTGTCTTAATTTTTAATCAAAACTCAAGAGCTATACCTTGACAATTAATCAGACAAAATAAATAATTTTAAAGCTGATGCAAGCCCTGGTAAATCTCGTATGTATTAAACAAATGCTACTTTATACATCTCTAGTTAGATTAATAAGTCAAAAATGATTTTTTTCCAATTTTTTATCTTAGAACTTTTATTTTAAGATGGCATTTTTATGTCCTTACAGCCCACTGGATGCTCAAAAAAATAAAAATCAAATAACTAAAGTGACCAGAATTGATGAATTGTGTTTAATGTATAAAAAAGGGTATCTTTCTGGCATGCCGTAGTATTTGAGTCTAAATTTCTAGATGTCTTATACTGAAACAATCAAAATAAATGAAAATTTTAATGCTTAATTTTAAATGTAAAAAATAAACGCTAATTAACTATCGATTTTTTTATAGAGCTAAATTTTCAAAATAGACTTTTTTTTTTAAATTTGGAAATTCTAACTCATATAGAAATTATAAATAAAGTTTTTTTGTAAAATCTTACCTAATTCAAGTCCATGTTTGAGACATAACTGTTTTGCTTCTTGTGCTAATTGATAAATTGAATTGAATTCTTTATCAGCTTCGGATAAAGTCGCTTTAAATTGATCATGAGCTCCAATTAGTCCTTGAATTTCATCAACACTGTGTACTATAAACATATCGACTAAGTCTTCTCCGGCTCCGTCTAGCCAATTATTATAAGGAGCAGCTCTTTTAGCATATTCCAAAAATAAACTATCAACATGTTCAAGGATTTTTTCAGCTTCTTCCAAAGCAGCTCGTCGCTTACTTGTCAAAGTTCCTAATAGATCCCAATTTCGACATATTTTCTCACATCTAGCATTTACAGATACTACATCATGATAGTCTAATGTGTTAAGCTCTTGAGTTATAACAGCTATTTGTTCGACTCGATCTTGATGAGCTGCTAAATCCGACTCAAAGGCCTCATGCTTGCGAATCAATGCTTTTAAATCGTTAAGTTTACATCGTTTGAAATCTTGCGCTTCTAATAACTCGTCCTTTCCGTTCGCCCAAGATTCATGTATGTCACATTTATGTTTGAATTTTTTGGCTAAATGATCAAGTCTTTCAAGTCTCATTAATTCGGAAAGCAACCATTCTTCAAAGCCTCTCTCAGCAAATTCTAAACCTTTCCATGCATTCGATATATCCGAGACTAGTTTACCTTTTGAAGGTAAATAACTAGGACGATTGCTCAAGCGTAATTTAGTTTGTAAAGTATTAAAATCAGTCTCCAATTTGGCTTTTTGCTCCAAGCGTGGTGGTTTATGTACACTGCGATAATCACGGAATTCAGCTAATTTTTTTTGTGTATCTGGCAATGTGTTTTCTGTAACACGATTTTCTAACCATGGTGTCGTCTTTTCAATCCATTCCAATAGCTTTGAAAATTATATTTAATTAGATGGAAATAGTCAAATTAATTATAACATATATTGAGTAGCAACAAAACTTGATGTGTTTAGAGAAAAATTTGAGGATAAAATTTGAAGACAAAAGGGTAATAACTTATTAAATTTAACTAAGTCTGAAAAATACCTTTGAGTATTAACGATATATAACGTAACTAACGATTTAAAATATAAAAAGCAATTTACTTTTGCTTCGGCTAAAGCAACATATTTTGATGCCAAATTGAGAACTAATTCAATTTTTTTACTGTTATTCCCTTCATTTTATTTTTTTAAAAATTCTATTTGAAAAAAAATATTAGCGAAAAAAATCTGTTTTCTGAAAATTGCCATTTCGTCATTTTGAACAAACGTAAATTTTTCGAAATTTTGGCGAAAAAAAATAAAGAGAGAAGAGGTCAATTTTTTTTTGAAGAATTTCCCAGGAATTTCGGTGAATTCACGGGAAATCTGGTGGAATCAAACCTGGTTAGACCTCTTTTGAAATACGCTGTAAGTTCTTGGTCACCTAATACTTAGACTATATTTTGATTCTTGAAAAAGCCGAGTAATAACGATGAAACTGGTGAAACCTTTTATACTTTGTGAAATAAATTATAAGCTTACAATTAATAAAGAAATACGCCTGATGAAGATTTTATAAAATTAAACGATTGTTCGTCGCGTTAATTGGCTAATTTATCAATTTAATACAAATTTTATTCGATTGTTTTTATTATTTAATAAACCTTTATTTAAGCAAAATCAAAACATAAATATTTTTTACTTGCTTACTTGAATGGGTTCGAACAAATAACCCGGTTTAGAATTAAAAATTAGAGTTAAGAAATAGTATTTGATAGAAAAAAATGACGAAATGGCAATTTTAACCAAAAATATGAAAATTTTTGACTTTTGATCTCGATGAGCTGAAAAATTTACATTTTTTTTTAATTTTAATAAATCATAAACCACTTTAACTATATAATCGACTAGAAAAAAAAAAACTTCTCAACACCAGCATACCCGATTTTTTTTAATTTTAAAATTCTGTTAATTTTTTGAAAGGTCGAATTTTCTTTGAATCGACTTCTATTGCTCTAATGAGAAAAGATTAATTTTTTTTATATTTTTACGATTTATAAAAATCCGAATATAACTTGATTAGTTTCAAAGGTTTTAGAGTAAAAAAAAGTTAAAATTTAAAATTCATTAAATTTAAATTAAAGAGTTGAAATTAAGTAAATGGAGTAAAATTTCAAGGTAAATAGAATTTTCTAAAAATTTAATACAACAAGAAAAATTATTTCATCCATTAAACTGACAAATGAATAACCTTGACATATTAAACTTTAACTCTCTAAGAACTCAATTTTAGAATTTTTAAGTCTAAAAATTAATCATTAACTTAAAATAAAAACTCTGATAGCATTTGGTACTTAATACTTTGAATAAATCAAAAAATTAAACTAAAAAATTTTGACATTCTTTGTCAAGGTTTTTTTATAAATTCGTTTGCCTTTAAGCTTTAGAAAAACTTACATCAGAAGCTAATAGCTCGTAATCATCCATTAAGCGCTCATTTTCTTGATTGACTCTCAATACTTTGCAAATTCTATTTGACGCAGTCTCAGCTTTTTGAGCACCGGCAAATGCGTGATAATAAGAAGACACATAAGTCATCACCGATTTTTCATCGGGTTTAGCCGAATGACCAATTTCTTAATTAAAAATTAATTAGAAAAACAAAACAATTTATTCAAAAATAAAAGACTTCACCTTCAGCGTCCAACATTTTCGGAATATCTAAATGCTTTTCGGCAATATCGAAAGCAAGACTTAAATTCTTGAGCGAATCGTCTTTATTAAGTTTATCATAATCGATTAAATCAGGTCTGTGTCGATGGATAAGAGCACAAAAAGCTAAACCGTCTTTAAAACTCATGTGAAAATTTTGTACATTAACATTCTTGTACGGTTGAGTTTTTCTTTGACACCATAATAACAGACCTTCTTTGGCGGACATTTCTTAACAAAAAAAAATTAAAAAAAAAATTTTTTTTTTAATTTTTTTTTCTATAAAACCTTCGACAGAAATGTCCTGGATAGCAAATCTTAAAATAATAGTCCAAATCATCCCTAGGGTCATTTTTAAATTTCCATCGACAATTTCTTCAGCACCTATTGAGACTAATTTAACACCTTTACTCTGTATAAAACCCAATGCTTTATTAACATTGGCAATTTTATGAAATCTCATTTTCCCCCTATCTGGTTTAGGTAATTGTTCGCCAGAAATGACTTCTAATAAAAGCATCAATTTTAAACCATTCCTAAAGTCTTCATTTATTTCGTCGATTTGTGTTCCCGCTTTGCGAAGATGCGAATTACACCAAGCAGTGAATGTTTTTCTTTGTTGTTTTTCCCAAAGTGGATCGAGTAGGCCTTCTCGTTCCCATTCTAATTCTTGTTGCATATAGCCTTCATCAATCGGATTCGAAGATGATGTTTTACTCGAATAAGCCGAATCAGATGACTGAGATAAACTATGTGGAATACCATTAGATGTATAATGGCCATTCATTTCTGTATTTAACATTTAGGAATAAATATTCAAGAGAAAAATTTCAAAATAAAAAAACAAAATAAAATAAAGAAGTGAAATATAATAATTTATTATTTTAAATTCAGGTTTTCTATGAATTTAAAAAAGACTCCTCTCTCTCTTTTTATTTCTATTCAGTTTTGTCGAACATACAATTTTAAAAAAATTTTAAAGTTAATAGCTTTTTAAAAGAAAAAAAAATTATTGTACACAGAAAATGAGGGTTATTTTTTGCAACGTAATATTTACGTAATTGAAATTAAATTAACCTAGTTTTTTTTTTATTTATTGAAATTTGAATTGGTTTAAAATAGAATTTCAAAAGAGAAATTTAAATTTTTAAAAAATCAATTTTTTTTTCATTTCTCTTGTCAATTATGTCTTAATAATAATAATAGAAAGAAAGAATTTTCATTATAATTCCTATTCTGAGCATGATTCAGAAGAAAAATACTAATGAAAAGAAATTAAATTTTTTCTTTTTTTTTAAATTTCAAGGAAAGCAACAGGGCCTTAGGAATATTCAATCAAAATTTTATGCAATCGTAAAAAAAATTTTTTTATTTCTTGTCAATTTTTGTGTCTTATTAAAAAAAAAAACAAGAAGTAGCTAAAGGTAAAATTTTACATAGATTGGTTCACTTTTAAACATTTATGGAATAGAGAACAATTATTTTTTTACTTTCTTCTAAATATTTCTATTAACTATTCTGGTCGTTAAGATGTTCAAAAAATCAACTTTCATAAACGTTCATGAACCTAAATGAATGTTTAAGAATGTTCAAAAATGTTCATAGTTACTCAAAATTTTTCAGGTTCTTTCATGAGTTTATAGAAGCTTTCATAAATATTCATACACTGGGGACTTGAACCGTAAACCTTGCATCAACCAGGATCTAAAATTGATTCTAAATCAGAGGTCATTCATCTATCGACTCGAATTACTCGGTCGCAACGCCTTATGACAGAAATATTTAAATGTTTAAAACAATTTTTATACAGTGCCACGGAAAATTTATGAAAGCTTCTGAAAACTTGAGAAAAGATCTGAAAAATTTTTAATTTAAAAACAAAATCATAGCAATATTTTATCAATAATAAGATCAATAAATTTAAGACTAATAAAATATGACGATACCAAAAAGCATGGAAATTTCTTATTTATAAATAAGAAGAGGGGTCTATATTTTCAAGGCTCGTATCTATACTGATATTATCAAAGCTGAAAATCAGTAAATCTATACATGAGTTATGTTACCGCTTTTTAATAAATCTCTAATTATCGATCTAAGTCAAGGGCATTGAATTTTTAAGAGCAAAGTTTTTTTCTGAGTAAAAAAATTCAATTATTATTAAAGGAAATCAGATTTTTCTCATGAATTTAAATCATATCTGGTTTAATGCTTGTAAAGATTTTTGCTATCAATTTTTTTTCTAGCCAAAGTTAGAATTTTGTTAAATTATCTGTTCGAAAAAATTTTAATGCCGTTAATTTATGCAAATATCGGGAGAATCGAGATTTCAAAACTTTGAAATTGAGTCTTTCCTTTGGACCCAGTTTCTGAAAACTCGTACCGTATTTCCTCAAATACCAGCTCACTCAAATAAAAGCGCAAGGCTTGTATTTGAGGAATAAAAAACCTTTTATTTGAGTTTTTCGGTCAAAAAATTTTCTCGATTAGAAGATTGTTTTATTTAAAATTTTAAATTCCCATAACTTTATAAAAAATAAATTATCAACAAAACTAATTTTTTCGTTCAGTAAAAGATTCAAATAACAGCTCTTTGTTCTATTATTTGAGTCATTTTTTAAGACCAAAAAAATTTCAAATAGAAGGTCTTCAAAAGATAGCGACTCGATCTTGTATTTGAGGAATTACGGTAATAAGAATTTATAATTTTTCAATATAAAAGACTTTTAAAAAATTGTGTCTATTAAGAGAATTAGAATTTTTTTTCAATAATTAAATACTAAGAATTTCATTTAAAATTTATTTAAAAAAAACTACTTCTCTGCTTCGAATCAAGTTCTTAATCTTAAAGAAAGATTAGAAACGAATCGATGCATTCTTCACTGAAGTAGTGGGTTAATGAGAATCTTTAAAAAGATACATACTTCTTTTATAAATTGTAAGTTTATAATTAAAATTTCTTTTAAAGATCTTTACTTATTTATATTATAATTCTAAGATTTAAAAAAAAAAGTTTTTCTATTTGCCTTTCAAAAACTAATTTAAGAATATTTTTTTAAAATATATGTTGCAATAAAATATTTTAAAAATTATTTCAGCAGAAATACTGACATCTTTTTTATGAAACTTAAAATTTTTTTGATAAAGTTCTTCGTCAGTGTCTTGATCACTTGATTCTTCTTATACTTTTTCATCTTCATTATATGATGAAACTTTTTGTTGAGCAACTTTTTCTTTATTTTTCTATACGCTTCATAATTTATTTAAAGGACAAAGTTATAATGCAACAATATTATGTACCTATTATTTAAAATCCTAATTATAACAAAATTTAATACAAATATTGAAATTTTAAATTAAACTTAATTGATTTATTTTATTAATATAAAAACAATTAAAAAAAATGCTCAAATTTTAATTGATTTGAATTTATTTATTAAGAAAAATAGAAATTCGTTACGAATTTTTTTGAACCAAATAGTCTAAAAACAGATCTCGCTGTGAAAGCTTTTTTAATGTAGCAAAACCAAATACTGTGCCTAAAAAGCAAAAATTAAATACTATTATCGGGAATTCCATTGTGGCGATCCCGCTAATTATTACGCAAAATCTGAAATGTTCTTTGAGTCGAGTCAGCAAAATCCTAGATGACTCAAAAAAGACTTTTTTATTTACACATTCATTTTAGAATAATTGACCGTAAAAAAGGTTTTCCAAAAAAACTTATATCAAATAGTTTATTTCCAGTTTTAATAATCGAGGAAAAAAACTCTAAAGTGAGCTTTAACCCCGGATAAAATCAAATATTTTTGTTTTTTTCCTAAAAAATTTTTAATATGGTGCCGATGGAAAGTTTCCCAGTCAAATAAATCTGATTTATTACTAGAAATTTTCCTTAGGTCAACTTAAAAAATTTTTTTCACCTAATATTTTGACTGTTCTAGATAATACTCTCTTGCTCTTATTTTATTAATGTGACACAAAGTTTGTGTTCACTGTATTTCTCTATTTAATTTAATTCTCGTTTATCGCTAAAATTCGAATCTTCAAAATCAGATTTTTACATGTCAGTAAATTAAGATGTCACTGGATCGAAAATATAATGTATTTATTTTTTTTGAAAAAAAAAATATATTTAAGACTAAAAATATAAAATTTAGTTAGTTGTGAAATTCAACGTTTTGCATTAAAAATTTTCATCGCACGAATTTGCATTATAATTCGCATTTTTTTATTTTTTGTTATTTATTATTAAATTTTTTTCTTTCTCATAATTATAACCATCTCAACAAAATCTATAAATTCGAGTGCTTTTTTCTCCATTTTGAAAATAAAATCATAAAATAAAAAACTAAAATTTTTTCTATAATATAAAAAATATATAAAATAAAAAGAATGCCAAGATCGGAATTATTCGTTGGTAACCTAACTAGGGACATAACTCGCAAAGACGTTGAAGACGTATTTGACAAATATGGTAAAATGGTTAAGTGTGAGGTTAAGAGTAAAGACAATGGCGCATCATTTTGTTTCATTGAGTTCGAAGAGGAACGCGATGCCGAGGTTAGTCCCTAACTTTTTCTTAAATTTTTTTTTTTAATTTTCCGATTTTTTTATTTCTATATCAACAAAAAAATATTAAATTTTTTTTTCACTATTTTTTTAAAGTGAAAACTAAACTAACTGTGTGCTGTACTGAACTACTGACATAATTGCTATGGATCTTAAACAGAGCCTTAGAGAAAAGTACTAAAAGACTAAAAAGAGTTCTTGATAAGCAGAATTTAAAAAAAAGCCAGATCAAACTGATCATGACTAAATAAAGAGACCTAGAGAGAATAAAGAGTAGAGAGTAGTATAAAGATAGAGAAGAGTATTTAGTAAAAAAAAAACAAGCCTAGTATTAAAGAAAAAAAGCTGATTATGTCATAAATCATACGCATTAGTTCTAGACCATTTAATTTGAACACTTAAAAAAAACTTTCATTCTTGTGTAAAGGAAGCATTGAGAGTAGAGAATGGTAGAGACATGTTGGGTAACTCAATGGTTATCCAATGGGCAAAAGGTAAAGAGAGACGAGGAGGAGACCGTGGTAGCAGAGGAGGTTTCGGAGATAGACGAGGTGGATTCAGAGATGGTGGCCGTGGAGGCGGTGCACCACGTAATTTAGAATGTTTTAAATGTGGAGGTAGAGGTCATTTCGCCAGAGATTGTAGAGCTAGTGGAGGTAACGACAGATATGGTGGTTCTGGTGGAAGACGCGGCGGTGGTGATCGTCGTGATGGAGGTAGACGTGATTATGGCGATAGAAGACGTGACAGGTATGACTAATTTTTCCAAAAATATTTTTTCTTTCCCATCAATTAATTCTCGGCATTATTTTTAGAAGCAGATCAAGATCAAGAAGCTAAGAAATGTGTATTAAATTTATTTTTAATTTTTGTATCTTAATGTTTTTGTTGTTTTAAAATTTTTTGAATATTTTTAGTCAATAAATTTTTAAAAAGCTTATATATATATAATTAATTTTTTTCCTTAAATCTCTTTATTATACATTTTTGTAAATTTTAGGATTTAAAAATCAATCGCTTTAAAAAACTTTTTTGCTCTTTTATCTGATAATAAGCAAATAAATTTATTTCCTTTAAAAAACTTTCATTTAGATTCAACTTTTGAAAGTAAGAATTAACAAGGTCTTGCTAGGATCAGATCTATAAAAACAAAAAATATTGAAACTGAGTTTTTGATCTTTTTAAAAGAAAAAAAATTTTTTTATTTGAACAGTAAATTTTTAGTGAATTTTGCTCGTTTAAATAAATAAATTTTAGCCCGAATTTAAATTTCTTGCAGACGTTGTCTCCTGTCCATTATCAAATCATGGTCTTAGACAGCAACTCTTTGCTTCAATTTCGATCGAAAGTTGAGAACTTCAGAATTTCTAACGATCTTTGGTTAAGACTTAACAAATTAGAAATTCAAAAATCAGCGAAAGAAAAACAAATCAACGATAGAATGGCGAAAAGAAGGATTCAAAATTCCAACAATGAAAAAAAAATTTGATTACTTTTCGTCGGATTAACCACTAAATTAAAATGTTCAATCACTATCCGAATTATCGAGGGTCGGATTAACGAGGTTTGACTGTAGTCGCATTTGATAAAAAACGTTAAAACATATTAGACTAAGTTAGGCAGTATAAAATCGCGTTAGGCAGTATAAATTACATTTAAAAGTTATCACTGCAGCGATAGAATGTGTGTTTTAGGAACTATTAAAAATTTTCGAAAAAGTCGATAGCTTATTCTGCGCATGAACACATTGCTCGACATTCCGAGCTTAATTCGTTTTTGTAGTTTAATAATTTACGCAGATTTTTTTAAAAGCGTTTGAAAATATCTGGTACAGTTAATTACTCAATAACTTTAAGGTAAATGACTTGAGTCACTAACATGTTTTCTTAAAAAAGGGAATACTTTTAGGGGATGAATATAATTTTAAAAAATTTTTTAAACCGCTATTTTCAGTTATTTAAAAATTTTTAAAATTGTGGTTTTAACACGCAAATTACCAAAATTTTTATATAGCGTTAATTACATTCGGGTCTTTAATTTTCAAATAAATAGTCGGTAGAATTTTTAACATGTTTTTTTAAATTTTCGTTTTTAAATTATATCATTTTTTAATTTTATCAAAAAAAAAGAGACTAGAAGATCTTCTAAAAATGGACCAAAATCTGAAGTGTAAAATATATTTCTAAAATTTCATGATTTTATAATGATGTTTCTATACTGTGTGAAAAAAAAACTTTTATTAATTTGGGGAATATTCTATTAATATTCTTGAAACTTGACAAATTACATCAATTTAGACATTTTTTCGTTCGGATAAGATCCAATATCTCTTGTTTTGTCATAACTTAGAAAGTTTCTTTTACTAGCTTGATTAAAATCAAATATTTCTTTTTAAAATTTCGTAAGTTTCATTACAATATCAATAACAGAAGAAAAGCCAAGTTATTTTATTAGAAAACGAGATGGATCGTCTCAAAAGCTTGAAATTAGTGAAGAAGAGAAAGATCTTGGTGTATCAATCGCAAGTGATCTGAAATGGTCAAATCACGTAAATAATGCAGTAATCAAGGCAAATCGTATGCTTTGAATCGTGAAAAAAACATTTAAACATTTGGATTGCAAGTCATTTCTGTTGCTCTATCAATCTTTAACTAGGCCACACTTTGATTATGCAGATTTTTTTTATTATGCCGTTAGTGTATGGAATTCGAGTTTGAAACAGGATATTCAACTGATTGAGAAAGATTGATAAGACTTGTCATAACTAGCTTAGAAGTGCGAGGGGTAAGAGGTGATATGATACAATTTTTTAAGATTCTTAGACAATACGAAAAAGTAAGTTTGAACAAAGAGATTAGCTATTTAATCAGCAATTACTCGAACCGTAGGAATGTTTTAAAATTAACTAAAGAATTAATCAAAAACTGTACACAGAGATCAAACTTTTTTACAAATAGAATTGTGAATTTGTGGAATAAATTGCCGAATGAAGTTGTTCAAGCAACAAATTTAAATTGTTTTAAATCGATGTTGGAAAAATGGATGAAAAGTAACTGTAAAAGCCTGCTGGGCTAGGTACCTTTGGTACTGCATAATGAATTTTATGCGCAGTTAAAGTTATGGCAAAATAAAGTTTTATTACTATTACTATTTACAATTTAAATTAAAATTACTATGCAAAAATTTTTTTTTTCAAATTAAATCAAAGCATTAAATTTTTTTGTGCATTTGCAAAAAATAAAATTGAAAATAGTAAATTGTAATAGCAATAAAACTTTATTTTGCCTAAAGTTATTACTATCTATAATTTTTAAATCTCTATATTTGTTAATAGAGTTATATCTCTCTTTTCACTATGAAAATCAGCTTATTCTGAATCATCAGATCCTAAAAGACCACTAAAGATCTTAAAAAAAATGCTGCCTGAAAGTAATCGGAAAAATTTTTTTTTTCTTTTTATGGAACTTTTTTTCCAGAATCGACTTAATGTTGAGATAGTTTGATTTAACAAGTATTCTGTTCTCATTAAAATATTAAAAGTAAAATTTGGATTACAATCTAATTAAAAGGTTTTTTAATAGACGGGTTCGAAAAGCCCGACGGTAATTTACGATATATTTTTTTTCATTCGGGGAAAATTAAAATTCTAGCATGATAAACATGAAATTTTTTAACTTTTTTTGCTTTAAATAATTTATGAAAAAATAAAACTGATAAAAATAACTTGGAATAAGTTAAATATATAAAAACGGGTTCGAAAAACCCACCATTCTACCATTCTAACAACAATTCTAATAAACAAGCTAAATTGATTAGTTCGAGAAATTTTTCGAAGTTTACCGTAAACTCGCCCAAACAACCCCGGGGTTTAAAATCGAAATTTTGATTTTTTACCGCGCATTAACTACGGTTTTTAGACATTTTAGAAAAAAATATTTTTTTATTTTTTAAAACAATATACTAGATCCATATTATTTAAAAATTTAAGAAAAAACTATGTTTTTTACATGTTTAAAACTGCATAAAAAATAAAACTTTAGTTTTAAAACCGTCTAGAAAAAATGTCTAAAATCCGTGAAGAAAAAACAAAATTTCGATAATGGAAAGAACATGCGAGTTTACTAAAAATTCGAGAACTATATTCTATACGAAAAAAAGTAGCTTTGTTTTAAGTTAAACTGAATTAACTTTGAAGAAATGATTTTAAAAAATTCATATTTTTTCAAATATTTGAAGTCATTTTCAAAGATTTTTTTCAAGAGATTTCTTTTTATAATTGTTTAAAGCAATTGATTGTTCAATCAACACCCATGTAAGAATCTGAATGAGATCTCATAAGAAATTATTGGTGACCATAATCTCATGAGATCTCAAATAGAGTTACATGTAAATGTATTGTAATGAGGACTGAGAATCTCAAATGAGATTTTGACATGGGCAGTCATGACTACAACTATTCTAATATGTATAAACCACGTGAAAGTAGAAACCTTAAAGCAGTGATTATTTTTCAATTACATAAACAAATAAATAAACGATTTTTTTTTAGCTCTGTAGTTTTCAATTAAATTATACTTTAAATGAGCCCGGGTGGCCGAGTGGTTAAGGCGTTGGACTTAAGATCCAATTCACGAATGTGAGCATGGGTTCGATCCCCATCCCTGGCAATATTTTTTTGTCTTTCGATTATTAATAATTAAGTTTTATATTGCTTTTTCCAATAAAAAAAAAATACCCTACTAAGTCAGGTTGGTTTGAAAAATTATCGTAAAATCTCATTTTTTGTGCTGATTTTACCATGAACTTTTCAAATTTATTTTTCATGAGAGTTAACTCATTTTTATTTTAAGTATGAGGTATTTTATTTAAAAGTTAATAAAATTGTTTTTAAAAAAAAAGATTCCATAATTTATCCAGATGCACCTAATTTCAATTTCATATGAAAAAATTTTTGAAAAATTAAAAAAGTTTCTTCCACTGGTTTTTTTGTTGGTTTCTTACTTTATTTTGATTAGTTATGCTTAAGAAAATAATTAAATAGTATTATCATTGATTAAGGCAGATGCTAATACGAACATAACCTAAAGGAATTATTCTTAAAGAAATGAAAAAAAATATTAAAACTAAGAAACGAAAACAAATACTGCTATATAAGATTAGGACCCTATTTTATTCTAATTAAAAACAACACCCGAAACTACGTTTAAATTGCTACTATTTTAATTATTCTACTACAACAAAAAAACAAAAATGAGAAAAACTAATTGACTTCCATAAAATTAATCCAATTTATTTATTTATTCAAAAGCTAAAACCCTAGAAAATAAAGTTAACAAAAAAAAATTTTATTTAATAGGATTTTATTTGTTAAATAAAATTTAAATTTCTTTATTTTAATTTTAAAAACAATAAAATTCAAAACCTATGTAAAATTACCTTTTATTTTATTTCTATCACTTTTTTTTTATTTTCTGTTTTTAAAATTTAACCTAACAAATTTGGAAGCCTTATGCAATATTTTTTTTCTTCAAACAACAACAAAAAAATTAACTTTTTTGTAAATTTTGTTAAAAGTTAATTTTTAATAAATTTTAAGAAAATAAATAAATGACTGTGTTTCGGATCAGTTGGTTGTAATTTGGCGTATAAATATATCACCATTTATTTTATGGTCGTATTAACTTCAACGCTTCATATCCAAAGTCTTCTTCGTCGAAAATAAAAAAAGAATAGATTAATCTAAATATATATACACACTCTTTTTAATTTTCATGATTTCAAAATAATAAAATATTTGAAATTAATTATATTTGCAACTGTATTAATTAGATCTAGTCTATTGAATTTCTTGTTTTACAATAATTCTTACCTAATTTTAACAACATAAGATAAATTAATCTCATTTTTTATGTGTTTTTTTTTATGTTGTTGTTGTTGTTGGGTTGTTTGTTGTAGAACTACAAGAGCTAAAGTTTTTTTCCAAATCGTAACAAAAAAAAAGTTATCTATTTTCTAATTAATTTTAATAATATCTGATATTTCATTCAGTGTTACTTTATCTATTTGAAAATAGTACTTAAGGGTTTTTCGTTAAGAAAAATCAAAAAAAAAAAAGAGAAGAAGAGGGGTCTTTTTTTTCTTTATTTTTTATGATTGCTCAATTTTTAGAATTTGCTCTAATTAAGAAATTTAAAAAGAAAATATTTTTTTTTCTAAGTTATGTTAAGCTTTGTTGAATCACAATTACCTCGAGCTGAATATTATTTTCAGATAAGAATTTAAAAAAAGTAAAATTTGGATTTCATTTTGGTGTTTCTTTAGATATTGGTGTCTATAGGTTTTTATAATTAAAATGTACCTGTTACACGCCTAATTAATATCGAAATTTAACAAATGCATTTTTATGTTTACTAGACTTTTCTTTTTAAAGTTTATTTGTAATTTTATCTTTGATAAATTTCAAAAATATAACTAAAGCATTTAGGTTTTTTTTTATAATTAGTATAAGATAAAGTAACAATAACATTACTCATTAAATTTTCAACTTCCAGATTTTAAAAATTTATAAAATCGAGAAAATTTGCGACTATTTTTTTATGGTCAAGTAATAATATTTAGAATAAGTAGTTTTATTTCAACTATGAATTTTATTATTTAATTAATCAAAGTTTATATTTTAAATTCGAATTAAAATTCATTTGAGAATAAATTGGCGTTATAAGACAGGGACTTAGATTTAACAGACAGGTCTAGGTAGAAATTGGATCTTACCATAATGTATTAAGCGATCCGTATCGAATGAGTCCATCAACTTTATTATGTTTAGTATTTAATGCAGCATTAATTTTTTAAGATTAAAAGTATTTAATTTTTTGGAATTTGATGTTTTTTTAATTTAAAAATACCAAAAACTAAATGACGTCATATGACGTCAAATGACGTTGGTTTTGGAAATAAAAAATGACGTCATATGATTCAGGTTCAAAAATCAAGAAATTGCACTCTTCTAAAAATCAATACATCATTTTACGTCATTGCTCGTCATATGACGGGCTGTTACAAAACTTTAGCTAGCACTGTATTATTGAAACTTATATTAAATTTTTCTGTTTTCTTTTAAATTATAGCACATAGTAACAGATCCAAAAAAAAATACGACTTTAGTAAAAAATAAAAGGCAAATTTTCAAAATTTTTTTTTAATTTTTGTTAGTTTTTTACGTAATTTAAGAAATAAGAGGCAAATTTAAGTAAAAAAGTACGAACCTGGCCATTTTTATGTTTCATTTGGCTTCAAATTTATTCATTAATATTCACGAATACTCTTAAATTTGTTTTTCTTTCTCAAATATTTCTTTTTTTTTAATTTGGGTTTTGATATAAATACTTTCCAAAGAGAAGAATAACCGGAAAAACTACGAGAACTTTTTCTAAATCAGAATGTAGACAAAATATTTCCTAATATTACATTTCAATACTGAATTTTTTTCTTTAAGTATTCCGGTATCAAATGCAAATTCGGAAAGATCATCTTCTTCTTTAAGAAGACTAAAACATATTTAGGAAGCACAATGCAAGAACAAAGACGTAATGATATAGCAATCTTAAACATCGAAAACGAAGAGAAACACCGTCTAGATGAAAATAAAATATTTGAAACATTCGCTTTAACAAAGAATAGACGTTAAAAAGTTTTCTAAATTTTTTTATTAATTTTGATGCTTTGTTAAAGAGAGTTACTTTTTTGATTTACTTCAATTTGTTACGAATAGTAATTTGTTACCATCTAATTGTTACTATTGAAGTTGTTATTAAATATTTAAATAAGGAAATTATTATCCTACCTTTGAAGACTCTTAAAAGCTTTAGCGAGTAACTTCGTCCCCCCAAATGGAAATGTCACGCTACGTCCCTGTTACCTCCCTTATGTTTTGATCTTAAAAGACGTAAAAAACTAACATTTGATAAAAAAAACTTTGAAAATCTACCTTTTTGACCTAATTCGGATTTTTGGATTTTAATTTTTATTATAAAATTTTAAAATCGTGTTATTTCCCGCTAAGTTACTATTTTTACTTTGGTATTTTACGTAAAATTAACGGATTTCACTTAATTTAAGATTATTTCAC
>NTPY01001007.1:160260-183158 GCA_002922825.1 Brachionus calyciflorus
TTAAAGAGAGTTACTTTTTTGATTTACTTCAATTTGTTACGATCAAATTGTTACCATTGAAGTTGTTACTGAATATTTAAATAAGGAAATTGTTATCCTGCTTCTGAAGACTCTTAAAAGCTTTAGCGAGTAACTTCGTCCCTCCAAATGGAAATGTCACGCTACGTCCCTGTTACCTCCCTTATGTTTTGATCTTAATAGACGTAAAAAACTAACATTTGATAAAAAAAAATTTTGAAAATCTACCTTGACCAAATTCGGATTTGGATTTTAATTTTTATCATAAAATTTTAAAATCGTGTTATTTCCCGCTAAATTACTATTTTTACTTTAGTATTTTACGTAAAATTACCGGATTTCACTTAATTTAAGATTATTACACATAATTTTTCGTAAAAAAACATTATTGTAGCAGCACTGTTTTTTTATAACTGAGAATGTGTCTAACTAATAATATCGATAAATTACAGAAAAATATACTAGAACCCGAATAAACCGAACAGAGTTATACGCCGCAAAAATATTTCGAATAAACTAAAAAAAGAAATTAAAAAGAAAAAAGTATTTTAATTATTTCGGTAGAATATTAACAAAAATAAAAAAAGTATATTTAGCTTTAATTATAGACTCAAGCTCTTTCAAGTGAGTCAGCTCTGTAAATAATATTCCAGATAAGATTTAAACCAATTAAACAAAATCATTATTTTAGGTCCAGTTTAAGCAAAAAAAAAAATAATTTTTTTAATTTTTCTCTAAAGAATTAAAATAAAAAATTACTTTTTTTTAAAGATCATTAGTCGAATATAATCTGGCTTTTTTACTTTGAAAATATAATAAAACGTCTACTTGAATTATTATCATCAAGAGATAAAGCCATATAAAGCATTTTTTTTTACCACACAAATAAAAATTCTCTTTTACAGGATAAATAAAAATCTTAACTTATTTTGGTTTTATTTTTTTTATGGCTTTTGGTTTCTCTTCTAAAAATCAATAGGGTTCGATGAATTGAAACAAATAAAAACGAGTAAAATTAGGTTATTTTCTTCTCGGAGTTTAATTGTGTTGAAATTTATATTCAGAACAATTCGTTTTCAAGTCAGCTTGAGTCAAGCAAAAAAAAAAATTTTTTTTTAAATTTTTTATAAATTTCAAACTGTTAATTTTCTATTTTTAAAAATAATAGGCAGCATATTTTTTGAGGATTCATAGATCCATTAATTACAACAACAAAAATGATCAAAAAATTTTTATTTGTATTTAAGGTTCAATTTTTTTTTTCTAAGGTCTAAAATTAAGGTAATTAAGAAATAATAAACAGTTGTTTGTTAATAAGCACCCCATTGCATTAAATGAAACTAGAAAATCATGGCTATAATCGCTTTGACTAGTTTAGGAACATGTTTAATTGTTTCTAAATATCCTGCTTCTATTTGAATTTACGATATTATAGTGCTTTTATTTTTTTTAGTTTATTTTAAACGATATTTGAAAGAGAATTGGTTTATGTGTGTCTATTTCATTTTTGTTTTTATTTTCTATTAGAAAAAGATTAAATATTGAACCAAAGAGATAAACTTTTTAATACTTACTTACTCTTCTTTTTGATTTAAATTGATTTTTATTGATTCTGGAAATTTATAATATACAATATTTTAAAGATAATATTCTGTAATAAAAAATAAAAAGTTTTTTTTTTTTTCAAATATTTTTTGTTTATTTTTCTAAAATTTCCTTTCGTTAAAAATAAAAAGTATGAATTATCTATCATGCATAATCAAAGTTGTAAAAGCTAATTTATCTGTACTTCTGAAGATGAAGGCGTTCGATCACTCTAAATGTCAAATAAACTTAGCAAATTTAATAGAAGTTTATTTCGGAAGGGGAGGGGGTTATCTACGAACCATCACAAATTTCATCTCATGAAGTACTTTTGACTTGAAGGTCTTCGTCTATTTTTTCTAAAAAACTCAAATTTTTTATAGGTAAAGGACAAACATAAACAGGGAAAATATCCTTTAATATATTATCCATATTATTTTAAGAAAATGACAAAAAAAGCCTTCAGGCTTCTCGTCATGAACAATGACGACATCTTTGCAAAAACCTAAAATTTTTAATTTAATAAAAAAACATTAATTCTTTATTAAGTTTTTTTTATTGAAATTAAAATTTATGAGGCGAGAAATTGTTTTTTTTCCCACAATTATTTAGTAAATAGACTTGATTTACACAAAAAAGTTACGGTTACAATCGAAGACTGACGTCTTATTTCACTTGAAAAATTCTGCTTGTTTATTTGTTTGCTAGAATAAAAACCTTCTATTAGACAGGAAAAACTGATCAAGATGCAAACCTAGAATTTTGGGTCTAAACTATAATAATAAAATAATAAATAAAATAAACAAATTTCTATTTGAACAGTGAATTCGAAAGTTATTTTAAGTCCATGTTATTTATCAAAAAAGGGACATTTCTTTAGAAATAAAATTTTTTTAAATTTTAAAAAATTGGATCGCCTAAACTAAATCTTGTTCACCTAATCTATAAAAAAAAAACAGGGAACCAGTTGTTCACCTAACCGACTAGACCCATAATTTTTTCTAATTATAATAAGTAAGGTTACACTTTAATCACTCGAAATTCAAAGAACAAATCATCTTTAATACTCCTCAATTGAAAAATTATTAACTAGTATCACTTTTTTATCATATTTTTCATTTTAGTCACTGATTTTCAAATTTTTTTCTAATATTTTTCATAGTATACTTTTATCACACTATATTTTTAAATATAATTTATGCAGCATTTATTTTAAAAATATGTTATCAATAACATCAAGACTAAGATATATATTTACAACTTAAATAGGCAAGTTTTCTAAAAAAGAGAACATTTTTAGGCATTGAAAAAAATATTAAAAAAATTTTTTAACCGCTATTTTTAGCTTTTTAAACATATTTCAAATTGTGGTTTTAATTTTTTCATCCCCTAAAAATGTTCCATTTTTTAGAAAACTTGCCAATAGATTGCCTAAATATTGTTAATGATCGGGAATGATTTAAGTGGCTTTTAAATTGTCGACTCATAGTTTTGGTAAATAAGAATACATATGTATCTAAAACTAACGGATCATGAAACTTTAAACAAAAAATTAGAAAAATAATAATTTTCAAGATGCCAAAGAAAATTAGCTAATTTTGTATTTGTTTTAAGTAATAAATGGCAAGATTTTTTTTCTATTTTACATTTTCAAAATTTTTTAATTGCGTAATTTAATTTTTTTAGAATTCATTTTCATGTTAAATTTTGAAATGTTATTACGCAATTTTTTAGAAAAAATTAAAATAAAAAAAATCTTGCCAAATGCATTTTTAATTAGTTTCATTTTAATCACAATACACTTTTATCGCATTTTTTTACTGAACAAATAGGGTGATATAACTGTGACTTGACTTTATATGATTCCGCTGAAATTTTTTTACAAAAAAATTTAGAAGAATAATTTAGTTCACAAAATTGAGAATTCATAAAATCGGGGATACACTGTAGTAGTTCTAGTGTTTCAATCAGAAATTTTGGTGTTATAACCCGAAGAATCAGCGTTAAAATCAGTATTAAATTTTCATTATACTAATTAATAGCTCCAAGTATTTTTTCTTAAAAAATTGCTCTAAAATTTGACCTATTTATTTAAATACAAAAAATTAT
Source organism: Brachionus calyciflorus (assembly GCA_002922825.1). Classification (NCBI taxonomy): domain Eukaryota; kingdom Metazoa; phylum Rotifera; class Eurotatoria; order Ploima; family Brachionidae; genus Brachionus; species Brachionus calyciflorus. The sequence continues at coordinate 163,972 of NTPY01001007.1, forward strand.
CATTTACGGAAAACTAAATTAAATTTAAATTTTGCGAAAAAAAATCAAATCAAAACGAGAACAACAACAACAACGAAATAAGTGTAAACATTTTTCTAAAGTGTGCCTATGTGACATTTAATGCATTTCTTCAAATTAATTTCTATGGTAATTTTAAACCATGTTTTATTATCGCTTTTCAATTTGCTTTCTTCTTGAAAAAAAATAAAAATTGTATTTCGTTTATTTTTTCTCCGACAAAAAAAAAACAAAATGTCAAGATTAAATTTAAAATTAAATTTTTATTTTTCTTGTTTAAGTTCAAAATTTAAATCAATTGAGAAGAGAGTAAAGCTAGATAGTATTAATAACCAACAACACCAAGAGAGAGAAAAAATTGAAACAAAAAGGAACAAAAAAATATTTATCCAAGTCTAAGTCCTTAAAAAATAAAATTAATCTGATTATTTGAATTTGACCGATTATAATCAAATAAACGTGTGTTTTTTATGAATGTGTGCTTATGGATAGATAAATCTAACCTATAAAATCTTATTAACGCAATCAACTACAACTTCTTCTTCTTTCGTATGAAACAAATAGGCCCTAATACTAAAATTTGTTTATTTTCTTTTTCTTGTATTTATTTATTTCTAATTAATTCATTCGTTAGTGTGTTTCTCTTTGAGCAATTACTTCTTTTTTTTTTCTAAGCTTAAATTGAGAACTTATCAACAACACAAAAAAAAGGCCCAAAAGCTATTAGGGCTTTTTTTTTCTTCATGAATTTATAGCTTAAATAAATACAATAATAAAAAAAATAAAAATTGCTCATGTGCCATGTATCCATTATGTTTATTAAAAGGTGAAAAATCACGTTGTTAAAGTAAATTACTCTAACAATCTAACTCCCCTATTTTAGTTTATTAATAAATGCTTCTTATCTACTTAACGAACTTTTTTTTCTTTAAATAAATTTGTGAAAAAAACCAGAGGAACTTATCATTTCTTAAATAGTCGCTGATAACAAAATTTGACTTTTGTTTCTCATTACGGAAAATAAAAAACTATTTATCTTTTAATTCTTTAGGGTAGTGAAAATCAGAGGAAGTTTTGATTTGTAAAAATAAATATTATTTTAATTTAATAAAATTCATAAATTACAATTTTTAGTTAAGTTTTTCCGAATAACCAGAGTGCAAATTAAACCTTTAATTTTGTGCTATTTTTGTTGGTTTCAAAAGATGAAATCAAAATGCAAATGAATATACAATTTTCTAGAAGGAAAGGCTATAATAGATTAGGTTAGCAGTTTTTGTTCTCGGGTTTAGTGAACAAGTTACAGGTGTTTATTAATAAATGACTTTTTATGTTTTGTAAAGAAAAATACGACCAGTCAACCAAAATGGTCGGAATTTTATGTACAAATATTATTACTATTCTTGTTTAAAAAATTACTGTAAACAACATTTTATCCCTATTTATACCGGACCTGTATCAAATGGCCTTGACCCACTTTAGATCCAATATTTCGAAAATTTTATTCATACATTTTCTCATGTGAAATTTTATGTTGACTAAAATGAGCCAAAGAAAATTTCTAATGATGCGCCGTTAGAAATTTATCGGAATTTTCTGTTTAAGGAACATATTTTTTTTACAAAACATTAACGGTCATTTATTAATGAACATCCGTTAGTTTGAGCTTATATGAAAAATTTTATGATACCTTCCTGGGTATTCATATGTTCCAAAAATGAATATTCATGAATGTTCAAGAGCATTCAGGGCTATTTTATTTGTATGAATTAATTTGAACGTTCATTTTTAATTATAAATTTTCCTTTTCATTCAAACTTATTTTTAAGTTTTCATTTTTTTTTCAAATTTATCTTCATAATTTTTCGTGAATTTATGAAAAAAAAAATTCATGAAATTCCATGAATATTTTAAAACAAGAATTGTTCACCTAATAGCCGACTAGACACGACAGAGAATATTTTTTAGAATCATGGTTCTTAAAGAGATGTTTTTATTCTAAGCGTAGTTGTCTATAAAAAATGTAAAAAAAGCTAAGAGAGAAGAAACTTTTAATTGAGTTTTGCCAAACAGAAAATATTTGTTTTGTGTGATTAGTCAAATGATAGTAAGGCGCCTCAAATAATAAACCCTAGTTAGACTTTTGGTGTTTTCAAAACCGTACAACTCCTCTAAGTAATAATAAGATTTTATTTAGTAGTCCAATTAAGTCTCTGTAAAAAGCATCATTTTATAAACATGAATAAAAAATTGTCAAAGTTTCAATTTTTACTTTTGTCGGAGGATTTTCTTTTAGAAAATTCTTTGCCTTAGTTATTTTTTTTTAGGTAACATAAAAATCGTAAAACCCCTACCAAGTATGATCAAGAATTATTAATTCTATAAGAAAAAAAAATATGATTTTATTATGCAATAATTAATAGAATTTTTTGTCAACTAGAATTCATGATTTGGGACACCTTAATTTTACCGTGAAAAAATATTTTGATTTTAAAATAAGGGTCATAAAACAAAAGGTTGGGAGACAAAATGTAAAGGTGGTAAAATAAGATAATTTTTTTTGGTACGGTACAATTACGTAAGGTTTTGAATTATATGATAAATAAGAAATAGATACTAATGGTCAACATTATAATTTGACTATTCGTTTAAGGTTTTTGTCGTCTAGAACTTATTTTATTAAAGCAAATTATTTCTAATTCAAAGCTAATCAAAACAATTTTTTTAGTACGAAAAATTTAAAACCAAGAAAATTTGCACACAAAAAGTTATAAGAATGAATTATTTCATAAAGGATCTAGGAAACACGGTTTTTGATTATATAAGCTTTTTTTTTTTCAAATTATAAAAAAAGAAAATATACAATAATTTCAAGTTCAATCATTATTTAGTTTTACGGTTAGAAATTTTGTTTATTTTTGTTTTTTGTTCATTACAAACAAAATAAAATAATAAAAAAAAAGGTTAAGTTAGCTGCAGGGATATCAAGACTTGAAAATAAAAAATTAAACTTCATTAAAAAAAAAACTTGATTAATTTCCTCTAAGAATAATTTGAATACTAAACAAAAATCAAACTGTTCTTTAACCCATCAACAAAATAGCAAAAAAAAGAAATAAAGAGGAAAATTCCGTAAGATTTCACTAATTTAAACGCACAGCTGTTCGAGAAAATTTCAATAAAATCAGCACTTTTTTTCTTCTTAAGCCGAAACTTAACAAAAAAAAATAGAAGAAGTAAATGAACATTTTCACGGACATTGCTGAACAAACATGCAAATAAAATAATCCCCTGTCAAAAAAAAACAAAACAAGAAACGAATAGATTTTTGTTTAAGGATAAATGATTCAGAGAAAAACTAAAAAAGAAGAAAACATGAGATATAGATAAGATAGCTAACCTAGATATTTTTTTTTTGTATTAATATTCTTAATAGTTTTGGCTTATATTGAAATGTTAACTGTTTTTATTATTAATTTTACTCAAAATGCAATAAATAAGCTTATTTATTCCTATGTAGTTGTTGTTGCTGAGTTCTGACAAGATTTAGACATTTAGTCAGCTCTTTTTTTTCTCTCTAAAACATAGATTTTATCGATAGGCGTAGATTATTGTTGTTGTTGTTTTATAAACGTACGAAAGATTGATTTTAATAGCTTGCAATTAATTTGAGATATTTCAATTTTTTCATTTTTCAAATTTCGAAGAAATGAGAAAAAGAAAAAAAAACAAAATGAGTAAGAATTAATCAATCAAAATTGAGCATTAAAAAATTATTTGGTCATATAGATTTGAATTATGGTAAGCAGGTTTAGCACAAAAAAAAGTTTTCTAATCTTAAAATAGAGGAGTTGGTATGATTTGAAAAGATATGTAAAATTTCGTAAGGCAAAATCTTTAGTAATAAAGTCGAAATTTGATATTTTATTGTTTGTTTTTAAAGAAACTGTCTGTAAAATACATTAACTATAATTTTTTAAAATTAGCTTTTATTTTTGTTTTCTCTTTGGATGTTGAATAAGTAAAATTTATAAATAAAATTGATTTTTAATGATAAATATGGAATTTACAAGTAAGCTACAGCAGAATTAAGCAATTTTAATTTTTAAGAAAATATGCCAAAACTACATAAAAACCGTAAAACTTTTAATCCGGCAAATGGCTAGGTTTGAAGTAACTTGGCGAAAGGTTATAAAGCCTTATTAAAAATATTTAATATCTGAGAGATAAATTATAAAATGAATTTAAAAGTGGATGAGGTAGTAAGAAAATTGATCGATTTAGTTAAAAAAAGTCAAAAATGTAAGGCCCTAGTCTTTAAGCAAGGCTTTACGATACGAGACATTTTTTCGTAAAAAAGTGCCTTAATGTTTTTTAGTTAAATGATAACCAACGTGACTACTGGTCACGACCGTCGCCAATATTGATCTTTCACATGTTCCCAAAATGAAAGTTCTTTTTTGGAGAATGGGAAAATCTTTTTTTTTAGCCAAAAAAAGTTGGCTGTCTGAAATAATTTAATGAGTTTGTTGAATTATTTATCAAAAATTTAATCTAGTTGACTTTCCCTACATATAAATTGTCTCTTTTACTAATCTTTTTAGATGATTTGTTTTTTAACTCAATAGTCCAAATCTTAAAGTGAACCAGAATTCTTAAATTCCATTAGAAAAGTTATATTATTAGTCATACTCTTAAATATAATTCTTTGAAGATTGAAACAACTTGAAACTTTTCTTAACTCCTAAAAAAACATCTCACGTTAATAAAAAAAAGAAAAGATTTAATAGGCAATCTGGTCTTTAAATTTGGTTTTTTATAATTAAACAAATTCATTAAATTAATTCAGAAAATTTTTAAAGATAATAGCCAACTTTTTATGGCTAAAAAAGCTTTCCCATTTATCAAAAAGGAAAGTTGGTGGACGCTCATTTTATGAACATTTGAAAGACCAGTATTGTAGGCATTAATGGTCGATCCCCAATATTAGTTTTAAATACAATGATTCTAATAAAAGTGTAACATCAACCGTCTACCGTAACTTTTTACCGTAACCGTAACCATAAAATCTTAAAATTTAAAATTAAAGCGAATTAACATGGGTACGGTCAAAAGTTACGGTTGACGTTACATTTTATAAGAACCACTGTAAAAGTCAAATTTAAACTTGACCTTTTAGCATCATTTAAAAATTAAAAAATTTTTTAAAAAACCCTTGTCAACTACTCTTAGAATACATATTTAAAATTTTTTTATTTTTTTTAAATTTAAACTCATTACTTTATCTCTTTAATGTATCTATATTAAAAATAAAAAATTTCAAAATTTTATGGATATAACTTGATAGTAATTTTACTGGTCTAAGGTTACAATCAAAAAAAAATCGAATTTTTATCTCTTTGACTGGAACAACATTCGTACAAAGTGGTATTGTTAATTAAACTAGAATTTTTTGACTGAAAATTTCGAGTTAAAAATCAAAAGTTTAAAAATATGTTTAGATAATGTTTTTTGCAATTTAACTTTTGATTTTTTACGGGAAATTTTGAAACCAAAAATTCTAGTAAAAATAAAATCAGTGCTTATAATGAAAAAAGGATCCCTAATTTAAAATATAAGAAAATTTCATTAAAAAAGAAGGTTCCTTTTTTAAATATATTCATTAAAACAATAATCTCACGCTAAAATAATTAACCGATTGACTCACTTCTAAATGAGACTTAACGTCATATCAAATTAAACCTTACAAATATAAAAATTTAAATAAATATATATATTTTTTCTGTCTCATAAAAGGCTTTAAAATTACTTGAATCCTTTTATGAAACAGAAAAAAACAAAGAGTTTTAATGTTCCAACTAAAAATTAAAAGGTATGCATAAAAAATCCATTTAGACCGTTTAAATGAACCCTTAAAACAAATTTTATTTTTAACCTAAAAAAAAATAAAACACAAGGCGCTATTTTTATTAAATTGTAAAAAATTTAAAATTTTTTTTTAGATGATTTTTAATGTTATTTGATTTAAAAAAAAATAAATTTTGAATAAAATGAACCTTTATTGTTTAATAAGGCGAATACCATCGAAAGTGTGCAATTTCCATTTATTTTTAATTTTATTCCTTTTTGCTCGAATTGGTTCAATTTTAAATTTTCCTTTTAAAAAATCTAACAATCACTTGAAACAACAACGTGTTTTATTATTATCATTCGGCGGTTTTCGTCATGATTTTATAGACAATTATAATTTAGTACACATGTCTAGATTCCGTTCGGAATCGTCTAGAGCAGCTTGTTTAAATCCTCAATTCACTACTCAATCTTATCCTAATCACTGGTCCATAATCACGGGTGCATATGTTGAAAATCACGGAATCATCGCCAATAAATTCTATGATCCTTTTTATCATGAAATGTTCGCGCACAATAAACACGATCCTAAATGGTGGAATGAATCCGAGCCCATTTGGTTAACTGCCTCTAAACAAGGAGTCAAAACATTCGTGCATTCTTGGCCTGGTAGTGAGGCTAGTCTATACGAACAAGACTCTTATTCAAGAGCAACTTTTAGCGAAAGTTTAAATTTTATGCTCAAAGTTAATTTAACATTAAAATATTTTTTACAAGACCGTTATAAATTTGTGTCACTTTATCACAATCAACCCGATGCAATTGCTCATAAATACGGCTTAAATAGTCCTGAATTTAATGTTACTCTTCAACAATTAGATGAAAACTTTGGCGAAATGATCGATTTATTTAAACAAAATGGCTTATATGAATCAAACGATTTTAATATTATAGTCCTAAGTGATCATGGTATAACAAACATTAAAAAAAATGTGTTCATTAATGAGTATATAAGTGAACAAGACGCAGTAATTTGGTCATTTAGTCGAACTCTTATTCATCTAAAACCCATAATTGAATTAGATTTATTGTTGTTAAAGCTTAGTAAAATACCAGATATAACAGTTACATTAAAAGAAGATATGCCTGATAGGTTACATTATAAAAATCATTATCGTATTGGTGAGATAATTATAAGCGCCATAGAGGGTGTTGGTTTTATATTTGTCGGTAATGATCCTATTCATTTTAACGGACGTAAGGCTCATTTAAGTTATGAAATAAAGAAAAAATTAATGTTGGCGGCGTCGGATAAGGCGACTCATGGTTATGATAATGTTTATCCTGATATGAGGGGTATTTTCATGGGTATGGGCAGCATGTTTAAGAAAAATTTTCAATCAGAAAAATGTTTAGAAAATGTTGATATATATCCTTTGTTATGTAATATTCTAGCTATTGAATGTGAGCCTAGAGATGGTCATTTTGAAAGAAGTAAAATATTTTTGAAATATGAGCATAGACTAGTGTCTCAAGCCAATAGGCAAATTATTGAAAATAGAGCAAATAATTTTAGACAAATGCTAAGCTTAGAAAATTTTATTTTTTGTTATTTTTTTGTTTGGTTATCAATATTAATGTAAAGTTGGTGCTTAAAGTTAAAATTTTTTCGATTGTTTTTTTTTTTATTATTTTAGAAAATGAAAAAAATCGATTTTTCTGTTAGTTCTATTATTTTTTTTAAATGTAAATATGTAAAGATTTGGTAAAAAATTTTTTTTTGTTGATTTTTGATTTAAAACTTTGTTACTTAAAAGGATAAATTATATTTTTTTATTAATTTTTTCTTGACTGAAATAAAATCGATTTAAAAAAAAAATTTATTTTTCGAGTTTTATATTTGGCATTTACTTGGAGACATTTATGTCTAAATCTTTTCTTTTTTTTTTATTTTAAAAAAAAATTTATTGAGTTAAAAAAATTAAGGAATAAAATGTACGCCAAGTTTCCTCCATTTATTTTCTTAATTTTGATAATTAAGGACTTTGTCAAAGCAATTGAATATCCAGGTTAGTATACTTAAAAAATTGTAACTTAAATTTATTGAGAGACACATTCTTTTCGGTTACATCTGTTATACCATAGGTACCAAAATCAAGCATTTCGTGAATAGTTTTTCAAGTTTTATTGAAGTTCTTGATGTAAAAACTTTGAATTCAAAACATTCAAAACGATTAGTTTTATTTTTTTTTTCTTGATTATACCTTATATAAAATTACGAATTGATACTCCGAAGAATCTATAGGTTAATATCAATAGAAAGTAATTCAATTAAATGAACAACAGAATAAACTTAAAGAAAAATTCAAAATTGATAATATATCCTAAAATTTTAAGAAAACGTATTTAAAGTCTTGAGTGTACTGTCCTAACTAGAAGAGTTAAATAATTTTAATACACTCATTAAATTCAAATAGCTTTTGAATCCAAAGGAATAAAATAATCTTGTACCGTAAACCCTTGCAATGAGATGCACGCACTAAAACCCAAGTACTCGGGTTCTATCCAATTTTTTTATTGGTTGAAAAAAAAATTGACCAATCGACAAATTGGATACAACCCGAGTATTTGGGTTTTAGTGCGTGCATCTCTTTGCAAGGGTTTACGGTAAAACTAATTTTTAAATTTAGAAATCTAGGTTCACTCAACAAAAAATATAATTTTCACTTAGTTTCCCTAAAAATTAAATAGATATTTTTTTTTAATTTCTTTTGATTCGTTAGTTTTCTAAATTCAAATGAATTTAATGAAAAAATTGAAATTATTTCCAACTTGGGTACCGTACGATATGCTTCATCTAGTGCCCATAATTACCAGTGTTGGGTGACAGCAGCTGACGGCCGCCAAAAAAGCATGGCCGCGGGGTAAATTACATTTTTTTCTTGCATTTTATGAGAATTTTATGATAGAAAATCGCATAATCAATCAAATTGATAAATTCAAAACCTTTAAAAAATTTAATTTACCCTGCCGTCATCAAACGGTCACAATTTTGGCGGTAAAGAGGCCGTCAGCCGCGGTCACCCAAAACTAATAATTGAAAAACAATACTTCTATCGAATTAACGTCGCAGCCATACCCGTAATCCATTCATTTTTGCTGAAGCACGATTAGAGTTACGGCTTTAATTCTACATAAGTTCAGTATAAGTAATAGTTTATTTACTTATTAATTGATTAGAATTTATCTCCAAATTTGTAGAAATAAATCTATAATTAAAGTAACGTTTCTTCTCCCTTTATTGTTTGACAATCGGTTTTTGTATAAATCCAATTTAAAGAATACAGTCTGACCTCGATTTTGTTAACGCTCGAATTTGTTAATGGTTTTTAAATGACGCTCATCAACATAGTTCTGTAATTTTTCAGTCGAAGTTGTTAACGTGTTGATTTTGTTTACATTTTTGACATGACGAAGACAGTTAACAGAATCGAGGTCAGGCTGTACTCGAAATATATATCAGACGTTGAAAAGAAAATTCTATATTTTTTTAATACCATTGGCTAAATTTTTTGAGTTTATCTTGAATTTAAAAGTTTTAAAAACGGGTTAAATTCATTTTTGAAGTTAATTTTGATAAAAAATTAACAATTTATGGCATCAGAAGATAGTGAATTTTATTCTCTACAATTTTATATATTTTTTTTCAGTATTTTTTAAGGGGTTTTAGGTCGAAAACTTCTGTAAAAACGGTTGTCCATCACTAACCCTCTTAGTAGCTTTATTGAAAATCATTTCTCATAAATGGACAGAATTTTGTAATTTGATGATTCAATCATTTTATCTATTTTATCAATAAAACACCGTTCCAAAAAAAATCCTTAACTTTAGAAACCAATTGTATCCATAACTCTTAAATAAATGATATGCTTTTCATTTTTTTCATTATAAGTAAAAAAAATAAAACTATTTACATCGCATCTAAAAAATAAATTTTTCTAAATACAACTGTTACTTTTAATGTAAGTAAAAAATTGAAGAATAATACTTAAATTTATTATTTCGAAGCAACATTTGCTGAATGTCCATCTGGTTATCAACGTATAAATAATGGATGCTATATGTTTGTAAATTCAACTGCAGTAACATGGGCTGAAGCTAACGATTCATGCATTAATGCTTACAGTGTATCTGGTGCCTTAACACATTTAATAGCATTCGAATCATTGGCTGAGACAATTGCTTTTTCATTTTGGTTCAAGGGCAACAAGCTAACGCAAAACTACTGGACAGATTCAGTAATTAAAAATGGAAATCGAAGAGTATGGTTATGGAGTCAACATGACATCGTTAATTTCGGCTATTTAAAAGAAAATTTTACTAGTTTACAAAAACCAAATATTTTTTTGAGAAATAATGATTCGAGTGCTTTTACTTATGAGTTAAATGACGACTCGGGAAAAAATTTAAACAACTATATTTGTGAAGCCCAATGTAACTTTATTTATTTGAACCTAATTTAATTATTTTTATTTTTTTTTTACTTAGTACCATGTAATGAAACTGAAAATGGAAAGTGTTTTAACAATGGAACTTGTTACATAAACAGTGGTCGGGTTTTGTGTGTGTGTAAAGATGGTTTTCAAGGAGCTTATTGTGAGATAATGGTGGATAATTGTAATAGCGTACCATGTCTTCACGGAGGAACATGCACAAATTCAGTAAATAACTACACATGTGAGTGCACACCATTTTTTAAAGGTCGAAATTGTGAAATTGAAATTCCAAATGCTTTAGAGGATGGAAGAAAAACTGCATTGGCGATTGCAGTAAGTGTAGTTGGATTTTTATTATTAGTTTTGTGCTTGATGGATTTGCCATGGAATGCTATAACGAGAACATTTTGTCCCAATGAAGATGAGAAGGCTAAACAACAAAATAAACAAGAATTAAAACAGAGAGAAGAAGAAAAAAAGAAAATTACTAAATATAACGAGGTAGTTAAACCAACAAAAGAGCAATTAATTGCAAGCGAAGAGGAAATGTTGCGTAAATTTAAAATTATAATGGCACAAAATAATGTTAGAAAAGGTGGTACCATCTCGCCAAATGTACTTTAGAAAGACTTTAAAAGAATTAAAAAAACTTTTTTTTTTTAGATTTTTTAAAAAATTCTGTTAAAAACTTTTACTTTTTTTTAAGTTCGAAATTGTGATTATTTTTAATAAATTTGAAATAAATATTTTTAAAAGAATTTTTAATATTTTGTTTACTTTTTAGTTTCTATTCAACAAACAATGTACCCGTAGGAGTTTTTCTGAACACTCAAAGTACAATTTTTTTCATATTTTAAAAGACTATCTAATTGATATAATTTTATTTCAATTTTTTCTCATGAAAGAAACCAAAATGAATGAGATAAAAAAATCTTCCTTTAATATACCTTACGATATTCAAGCAAAAGTAATTAAAAAATACATTGGGTCATAATTCCGAAAATGAATTTTCAAATGAGATCATAAAAAAACATGAAAAGTTTCTTTTCAAGTCTTACGAAGAAATGTATGAAGTGTGAGGAATACTGGAAAACAAAGGCTAAAGTTTCAAGTTTTTACGGAAAAAAAGTTCACAAGAAAAAGACGAAAGAAAAGAGAAATTTAAAATTGTCGTTTTTTGCGAACAAACCATGTAATTTTTAGATTTATCGAATTTTCTATTTTTCTAAAAATAAATTTAACCTATTCTCTTAAAAATTTTAAGTGACCGGAGTTATTTGGCTCGGTGGTTTTCAGTAAAACTACTGATCAGTTTTTAGATAACCCTCTAAATATTTGTCCAGTAAAGCTGAAAACAATTTTTTCTGAAAATTCTCTAGAGACTTTGGACGGACCGGAGCTGGTATAAAATTTTAACGTATAAGAAAAAAACATTGGCCAGTTTTTTCAAAAAAAAAAAACAAGCGATCTGCGTTTTAGTAAAAGCCATTTTAATGCTGAATTTCTATTATTTTTATTTGGGTCTAGCTAATCAGTAAACCCGTTTCATATGTCCGTGATTGAGTGAACAAAACGTTGAAAGATGGACTTAAAAACGTATTTAAGTAAAGCAAAATAATGCACATTGGTAAAAAAAATAACGACAAACAACATTTCTATTCTTTCGATGTAGACGATAATTTGTTGTATTTAATCGAAAATTCAGACTCTGAAAGAGATTAGGGTGTTCTATTACAAAGCGACTTAAAATGGGACAACGATAAATCGAATTTAATTAACAGAGCAAATGTTACTGTTTACCTTACAAATGTTACTTAGACTCTTACTAGAGTACCGATCAGTGGCTTTGTGTCAATATAAAAAGCGTGATATAAAGCGGCTTGAAAAAGTTCAACGGAGAGCTACTAAACTTGTACCATCTATTAGGAATAAAAGTCATTAAGAAAGACTCAAATTATTGGGACTCACCTGTCTTGAAGACAGGAAAAATTGTTTCCAAAAATTTTAGTTTTATTAAAAAGATTCTTTGATTTTTATTGTTCGTAGGAAAAAAGCATTTAGGACTCTTTAAAATCAACAATTTTATTTATTTATTGAATAAAATAAACCCCCAAATTTGGAGAAGTAAATATAAAAATTAAAGTAAATTAAATTATAGTACCGTTTTGATGGCCACAAACTGGTTGTCAAGATCTACCAACTTTTAATTCTTTTTCATTTTAATTTTTTTTCGATTATCCTTTTAATATAAAATAATTCATTGATATAGGGCATGTTAATTCTCGTATTTATCAATTAAGCGCTACACTTTATTTATAGTTTTGTTCTAAGCAGATTGCCAATTTAATCAATTTACAAATCGACTAAATAAAATTGCGAATTGGAAAAAAAGCTAATAAAATTGTAAATAAATATTAATAGTTCTAATTTGATTCTAAAAAAAAGAAATAAAAGGGCAGTTGAATTCGACTGAGATAAAAAGGTAACGGCCCTTATGATGATTAAAGATCGAGGTGCTTTTGATTTCAAAGAATACCAGCTATTATTTCAAAAAAGACTAGCCTATATGATATTTTTCATGAAATCTTATTCAAGTTTGCTATCTTAAATGAATATTTTAGAGTCTGTGATTTGGAATTTCTTGTAGGCTTAATGGATTCAAACTAAAAGTGTATCTGCCAAATAATTAGCTTAAGAGAAGTTCCTCGATTGAATTCAAATTGGCTGAAAACTTGGATTTAAATTTCTAAGTTCTTGAAAAAAATATTGGCAATTTTCATAGATGAATTATAAATTTGTAATTCGTCTTAATAAATTTACAAATTGATTAAATTTGCAATTTGCTTAGAACATATATAAACAATTTGGCGCTCATGACGTCACAAACTACCTTTTCCCTATGTTTGGTATAATCAGATACAAAATAGATTTTATGGTATTAAAAAAAAATAATTTATTTGTAAAAAAATTTATTGAAAAATTCAAAAATCATTTTAAAAAATATTTTACAAAAAAAAATAAATTAACGGCTGATTTTTTTGAAATCAAACAAAAGAAAAATTAATACCAATTTTTTTTTTTAAATTAATACTTCATCAATTGAGCATTACAATATATCCTTGAAATAAATTATAATATAATATTGATCCTTAAAAAAATATATTCTTAAATAAAAAATTAATGTGATGAAATCACCACGCTTAAGCAAGACAATAAAAGTCGTGCAAAACTATTAAGAACTTATGGTTCTTATGAAATTAAAGAAAACTTTTTTTTTCTTTTAAACTTGATTTCATTCTCTTGAAAAAAATAAAATAAAATTTAAGAATCTTATTTCTTAAGACCTGTTAATTGCTGAACTAAATTAGTATAGGACTCATTTAGAGTACTAACCGAATCATCTATAGCCTCTTTACTAAGCTCATAAATTTCATCACAATGATTCCTATTCTTACCACAATATTCTATAACTAAAAAATACATACAAACACATCCGAAAGCGACTAAACTTATGAATATTCGACTTGCTGATTTCCATAAATTTACACTTTTTAATTTTTGATTAAATAACACTTCCACTTTGTCCATAGGTTCATTCATTCCGAATATTTCTCTTTGTAAACGTTTTTTCGATTGACAAATTACCCAATCATTCGATAACTCCTCTTCAAACTTATTTTTTATATGTCTTAAATTTTCTGAGCCTTTATTGGCTAATCGATTAATTATAGCTAGTTTAAACGAGTCTATAAAAACTTTATTAATGTTGTAGTTTTCAAGGGAAGAGCAGTAAATAAGTTTTTTAGCGCTAAGAGTCTCTTTTAAATCTTTTTCAAAAATATTATCATTTTTCACAAGGTCGTAAAAACATGAAACTAGAACCCTTGGAGTATTGGGCCAATGGGAATTAACGAATCGAAGAGCCTCGTTGGAAAGAAATTCTTTGCTTTTCTTTGAAAATGATTGATAACATAAAATTACCAAATCAATTTTATTCAATTCGTTATCAGTTAAGCATTGTAAAAAATTCGGCTTGTCTATTTCATAGTCATATATTTTAAAGTTATAACTATTTGAGTTTGTGTCGTCATCGACTAAATTCTCATCATAACCCGAATCAATTAAATCTTTTTTGAGTGATTCTGATTTGTAAATGAAATTAACATCGTATGTAGTTAAGACACCATTTGGTTTGTATGCATCGAATGAACCACTCATAAATGTGTTTATTAAAGATGTTCGACCAGTGACTGGTGCGCCTATTACGACGCATTTAAATGAATTCATTTTTTTATTATCAATTTAAAATCTTTAGTGTCAAGTGACATTAAATCTAAAATAAAAAAAAAAAGAAAAATAATTCTAGAAAAGTTATCTTATCTATAGATTTTTGTACTTGAAAAATTTATAAATTTTAAAATCAAAAAAAAAAAATTTTCAATTTTTGATTTAATGATTGAGAATCGAGCCAAAGGGTGTTCGAGATTTTTTCAAAAATTTTTAAGTCATGCCCTCTGGTCAAAATTATATCCTTTTTTCTTTTATTTAAGATTATTAATTTAGTTATAAATGAAACAAAAATAAATGAAAGGCTTCAAGTCGAGTAATTTAAACAAAAAAAAAAGAAAACGATTTTTTAAAAAAATATTTTTTTAAAAATTTTATTTTTTTCAATAATTGATTTTTTGTTAATCTGTTTTTAAAAAAAGCACTTTGAAACGCCAGTGACTAGTGTGGTGGTTCGAACTTTTCGACCCAGGTTCGAACTTTTTTTGAAAAAAAGATCGAACTTTTTAGAGTTCGAACTTTGAAGGTTCGAACTTTTTGGAGCTCGAACTTTCAGGTTCGAATTTTTCATTAGTTCGAACCTTTGGAAAGTTCGAACTTTTAATAGGAACTTTCCAAAGGTTCGAACTAATGAAAAATTCGAACCTGAAAGTTCGAACTTTTTTACGAAATCAGAAAAAAAATTTTTTTTACAATTTCTTGAGTTTTTTTTTCAGAAAATTTTTTTTTCCAAAAATTTTATCGAACGCCCCAAACTAAAAAAAACGGTTTTTTTACTATAAATAAAGATAAATACGCGATTTTTCATGGAGTTTTTTTTCAAAAAAAAACACTTCTAAAATTCTTGAACCTTTACATAATAATGTCGTTTTTTTACCTTTTTCTAGTGTTTTAGCCACCTAAAAACGGTACAAAAACATCAAAGAAACAGACAAAAAACAGCGTTTAAATTTACTTAAACAAAAAAACTGGAAGAAAAACGCGTTTTAACAGATTGCAAAAACGTCAGCAATTAAACATAAGACTGCACACTTTACTTTACCAAGTAAAGATAAGACTGCACACTTCTTTACCAATTTCTATAACAAAAAAGATGATCTTTCCTTCAAAAAACCGAGTTTAGTTTCTATATTATGATTTGATTCTAATTCAAAATAAATTTTCATCTTTTTCTTATTTTATTGAAATTTATTATTAATTTATAAAATATGAAGATCCTCACCTATGCATGTCTAGCGCCTTATTGTAATTACTTAAAAAAAAAATAGTTTTTAGATAAAATAAAGCACTTGTGTCACAAATTACAGCTTTTCTATCGAATTAACGCCGGACCGTACCCGTACCGAACCGTACCGTACCCGTACCGAACTAGAGCGTACAAAAAAAAAAAAAATTTTTTTTTTTTTGAAAAATTTTTTTTTTCGAACCCGAATCGTACTAAAAAAAAATTTTCAAAAAAAAAAAAAATAGTACGGTTCGAGTACGGGTACGGGTACGGTTCGGGTACGGTACGGGTACGCTGTTAATTCGATAGAAAAGCTGTACTTCATATAAAAACCATAAATAAGCCCATATAAACAAAAAGAGAATTAAATAACAAGGTGATAATTTAACCTTTAGATTCCAAATTAGTCCGATTTAAATGAAATGAATGTGTTTTTTGTCAAATACTGCTTTTCAAAATGGCTCGGTCATTTTTTTTTTACAAGAAGAATTTTTATAATTTTGTATTTTTTTATAAGAAAACAAAAATAATAAAAGAATCAATCAATAAAATTTTCTTGAGCTTTTTGAGCGCAGGAAATTAGCCTTAATAAAATTTAAGAAACTATTTTTATTGATTATTTTAAGATTGTAAGCCATTAATCTAATTGAAAAAAAAGAAAAACAATCTTTTAGATTCATTCAAGATATTTTATTGTTTTTATTGCATTTTATTTATTACTCAATGGAATCTTTACCTTAGGTTTATTTATTACTTCCCACACTAACAAATATAAATTACTTATTCCTAGAAAGCTTAAATTTTGAGAATTTCAAGTCTACTAAGTAAACCCAGGGATCGAATTTTAAACAAATTTTTAACTATTAATAATTTGGAAAAAAATTAAGCTTGAAAAATTTGGTTTCTTTTTTTTAAATTTTAAATTCTAAAGTAATTTTTAAAAACACAAAAAAAAATATTATTGGTGTTAATTGATTTGGAAAAAATGTACATTTAACTTACTTAGTTCTTGAAATACTTTAAAATTCAAATTGACCAAGAAAAAATGACATTTTTTTTTGTTAATTTTTTAATTAAGTTAAAATTTTGATTAATTTTTCTTAGATCGTAGTTTAGATTGTGGTTGATTTCGTGTCGAGTTTTGTTTGAGAACTTAAGAAGAGAAAAATCTAATTAACAAAAATACACATGAAAATTTTTGTTGTATGGGCTTCTTTTTCTAATATTTTTGGCGTGAAATTTAATCAAATTTTTTTTATGAAAAAATTAAATTTACAACGAGAGAAACGCTATTTTTAAATTTTAAAAGATACGAGGTTTAGCTTTATATGAAAATTTGAACCATATTAGCTAATTACAAGAATATGTGTACAAAATAGAAACAAGCTTATTTCTAAAATTAGACGAGCAAACTTTTAATTTTTTTTAAAATTTCAAAAATGGACCATAAACCGTTTCTTTTTTGCTTTTTTTTATTTATTAAAAATAACTTGAAATATTTTGTTTTTGTTGTTGAAATGATGAACAAACTTGCAACATTTGCAAGTTGATTTTTATATTCTATACAAATAATTAAATGAATTCTGTCTATTTTCTTTTTTTTTATATGCTACTGCTGGTATTTGAAGAATTTTTTCGTGTTCTCTCAACATTTTATTTGAGTCATTAGTTTTGAGTAATGATTTATGTGATTTAAAACTATTGATAATTTAAAAGTGATTCAGAATATTTGTTTTTTTTTTCTATGACTAGACTTAAATAACAGTTCGGTTGATTTTAAATTTTGGATTATATACTCGAAATTTTCTTTAAAAAATTTGAATGCTTTGAATCAAAAGAATAACATGTTCTATCCATCCGAGAAAAAAATTTCGTAAATATTTTAGAAATGTAAAATTTTTAGAAATTTTTTTCTGGGTCCGATTAGACAAAAGAAAAAAGATGTTTCTTTTAAATGTTTGACAAAATTTTCTTCGAAGATTTAGTAAACAAAAAAAAAATTCGCAGTGAGCAGGATTTGAACCTGCGCGGGAAAATCCCATCTGATCACTGTATACCATTTTAGTAAATGATTTAGAAATTTAATTCTAGTCAGACGCCTTAACCACTCGGCCATCACTGCTTCTACTTTTTTAATAGTAAATTTTGTTTTTCTAAAAAATTCAATATTTTAAAAAGTAAGTTTAAAAACAATTTTTTTTTTCAAACAATCAAAATTTATTAATACAAAATAATTCCTAGATATCAAAAAAGCATTTGGTTAATCATTTTATTAAATTAAAACCAGATAAAGAAAATTTTTCTTTAAAGTTTTTAAATAAGGAAAATCAACAGGGGCCAATATTTCTATGATCTTGCACTTGTTTTTAGATTTATTAATTTTTTAAAACTTTTGATGCAAATTTTTAGTACAAAAATAAAAAGCGTTATAACTTTTTATCTGCTTGAACTAAATTTATTCTTCAGTTTCCGCAAATTATCTGCGAGAATCCTTTTTGATGACGTGCATTTTGCAGATTAATTGCAGCGAATTTTTAGAAGCTAAAGAACAATTTTATAAATTGAAGAAGATTCGAGTAAAAGTCGAGGAACAAAATGCGTACAAGTTAGTTTTATTTTGTACTGTATGTTTATAACATACACAGGTGATTTGATCATTGGGATTTACCATTTTGCGGGTACATTTATGCAAAATTATTTTTTATTCATTATCATTATGTAAGATTCTGGAAATTTAAATAATAAAAAGCTGTAGATTAGTTTATTTTTTCATGAATGTTTTAAACTAGAGACTTGTCTTTACTTTTACTTTCTATTAAAAGTAAAGTTTAGAGTCGACTTTGAAAAATATCTTTAAGAAAGTAAAGTCTTTGTAAGGATTCAACTTTTATAATCTGAACAACAAAATTTTCATCCTTGACTAGACTTATGATTAATGCATCGAACCAATGTTCCTAATATATGATAAGACATCATTTATTCGAAATTTGGGTTTTATGCAGCATTAAACAAAATTTTTGTTAAACTTCAAAAATTTTGATGATGCGCTAGACATAGTTTCAAAAAAAAATTATAAAAATTTATTTGAATTTCTTTTTTTCCTATCCAATGATTGAAGCTGCATAAATCCAAATTAAAATTTTTTTTTTAAAATTCTGTTATTTTATTTCTGGTCACTAAATTTTTTACTTGGTGTGATGTATTGGGTCCAGTATTTTTTTTAAGAGCTAATTCTTAGTAGCTAGAGAAAAGAAACTTGTGTTTTTCAAACTACAGTGTTTAGATAACCTTGGGTTTGAAAAGAAATTAAT
>NTPY01001007.1:201782-221946 GCA_002922825.1 Brachionus calyciflorus
ATTGATTTTAATTGTACTTAGATCTTTCAAATAACAAACTTTTTCTCTCAATTCAACAATTTCTTTTTTTAGGAAACAAAAAAAGTATTTAAAAAATTTTTTCAATTTTTTTTTAAAAATAATTACTTTTGTTTATATTTTCGGCAATTTCATACAAAGACAAATTCTCTTTTAAATTATTCAAAAGTAAATTGGTTACAATGGGACCCTTAGTCAATTTGAGATTGGGTAATTCTTCAGTGAGAAAATATTCATTATTTCCAGTTAAACAACCATATACTACAGTATAATCCATAGTGCTATTTAATAAAGAATCAATGTCCAAATTTGGCTCAACATCAACTTGATGATCCCATTGGGATCGACACAAATCCCAAAAAACAACAACATAAAATTGTTTATTTGGCTCAAGTCGATCATCACTTATAAACAGCTCTAAAAAATTGTGTAAATTTGAAATAGATATTTCATGCAACAGACCATGATATTGATGATTATTTAAATGATATTTAAGTCTAGTATCCACTGGCATTAAATAATCATGATGTGAATAAGTATGACCATGACCAATAACATGTAACAAAACTGATACTCTATCAGCTTGATCACATATTTTTTTAAATAGTTTAACAGAGCGTAGACAATCATCGGCATTCATATCAACAAAAGCCAAAACAATATATCCTAATTTTTCATAGGCTATTTTTAAACGCTCTAAACTATTGTATATGTCTAAATGAGACAACCATTTGTGAGATTTATCACTTTTACACATTAAACACTCATTATAACGATGCTCATCTCGTTCATAATCGGCATTACCAATTAATAAAGCTATTTTCAAATCAAATTCGGACTTTTCATTAATATCAACTTGACAACTAGTTGATGACATTATTTTTTCACTAGTTGATTCACGTGTTACTTGGCAATAATAACGACCAATGTCATCTGTTGTTATTTCGTCAATACGTAAAATATGTTTGTTTGAAGATGGATTGTTTGAGATGAATTTGGTTTCCAATGTTCGTGGATTTGTTTTGAACCATTCAAATTTAAGCTTGTCATAATTAGACTCGTTGACATGAGCTCTTATTTCTATTGATTCTTCTACTTCTGTGACTATACTCAATGGACTTATTTTAACACTTAAATCTTAAATAACAACAAGAATTAAACAATTTTAGAAATAATTTTTTTAAATTCAAAACTTACTTTCATCAACGTCTTGATTTAAAAGAGAAAAATTAAAAATAAAATTGATGAAATTTTTTTTCTTTTTTTTTGTTTTTACCTGCAATGACTTGAACTTTGAAAAAAACATTTTCGAAAAAGTTCTGTCCATCCTTTCTCATTTGAGATATGACACATTTATAAGTACCATTATGACTTACGCTAACAATTTAAAAAACTAAAATATTTTTTTGAAAATTAAAATTTTAGACAAAAAATACTTTGCATTTTGAATTGAAAGCGAATTGGTTTTTGCGACCATTTCATTATGATTATTATAAAATGAATAACTTGGCTTTGGAAAACCGTCAGCTTGACAAAATAACTCAATTAAACCACCATTTCTGACCTTAATTATTTCGCTTTGTGGTGATTTGAGTTTAATTTTTATAGGTTGTTCCTGTTTGCCAAGTAATAAAAGTCCATTTTCTAAATTTAATTTATCAAAGGCTTCGTACAAATCTCTGAGAGTAATTGCTCTAGTAGTTAAAAAATTAGGCAAATTAATCGATGGATTTGCTTGTATTGAATTCAAATCAGACTCAGTAAGTCTAATTCGATTGGAATTTGGTAAATTCTTAAGAACTAGTCTCCAGTCATTTGACAATAAACATTCTCGTAATGAGTTACGAAATTTAATTACTTCCTTGTTAGTCTGGGTGTACAAATCTCCATATTTAATGTTTAAATTCATTTAATAACTTTTACATTGAACAGAAAAAAAAATAGATTTTTTTATTTTTTTTTTCAAAATCCCATTAGAAAAAAAAAGAGAAGTATCAAATAAATTAAAATTTTTTATGTTAAAAAACTCCTTTAAAAAAAATTTTTTTTTGGTAATTTTTATGAGCGATTTTTTTTAAAGGATTGAATTTCCGTCAGAAAAGGATCCTCCTATAATCAATCTAAATATGACTCACAAAAAGGCTTATCTATTAGTGCTCAAATTTTAAATATGATTGGTTATTTAAATAGTTTTACGATTCGAAAATTTTAAGCTCAACTATCAATTTTAATTTTAAAGGCTATGAAGAATAAAAAAAACGAATAATTTACCGTATTACCTTACCTTACCCCAAAATTCCCTATTTTTTGAAGAAGTGAAATTAGAAAAAATTTAATTTTCTTATAACTATATAGGTCACACAAAAGTCTTCCGGCTAAGTCAAATCAAAAGGCCAAATTTATTTTTCTTTAGTTTGATTTCACCCTTGAAATTTTTTTTTGTAAAATTTTTAATTTTTAAAACATTGAAATCTAAATAAGACTCTGCAACAGACGAAATTCTGTATAAGATAGTAAATTTTCATAATTTTATCAAGATCCGACAATATTTTTTTTTTAATTAGAAAAAACTGTCAGGCATTTTTGGGCACCCGTTAATATGATAA
This sequence comes from Brachionus calyciflorus, assembly GCA_002922825.1. NCBI lineage: Eukaryota > Metazoa > Rotifera > Eurotatoria > Ploima > Brachionidae > Brachionus > Brachionus calyciflorus. The sequence goes on from NTPY01001007.1 coordinate 204,407, forward strand.
GTATACAGTAGTTCTAATATCAATTTTAAATCAACCGTAACCTGTATTAATTGAAATTTTACGGTCGACGCAACATCTATATTAGAACCCCTGTAGAAGCAAATACCAAAATTAAATGATACTTAATTTTTTATCAGATTTGATGAGAATTGAAAAAATTATTATACTTAAATCAATTAATTAAGTTTTTAGTTACACTTAAACTTAAAATTAGCCAAATTATTTTAAATACTTATACTTAAGAGCTCATACTGATTCCTATACTTGCTAGGGACCTAAGAAGCATCATTTTTTAAGGATTAATAAAATATTATAGGGTTTCAATTTTTAATTTTTTCGGAGGATTTTCTTTAAAAAAAATTCTTTTCCTTTTAAAGATAACATAAAAATCGTAAAACCTATAAAATTTGGATTTTATTATGTTATAATTAATAGAATTCTTAGGTTTTTTGTCAACCTGGGTATTATGATTTCGGGGCATCTTATAAAAAGTTAGATAAATTGACCCTGATCACCAGCTATTAACCATTTAGCCACCTTTATTGTATAAAACGGGGCCGATCACCACTTTTTTCGTCGGTACTATGACCGCAATCAACACATGACAACACTAGTACAGAGTCTTTAAAAAAGCATTTCTAATTCTAGTTCATTACATTCTGAGGTCTCTTTTTAAAATTAAATTCCATAGATGTTTATGTCTATGCTATTGCATTAGATTTTCTTAAAACTTTCATATTTTTTAAAAATTAAATTTCGGATCACAATTAATTTTGGAAATTAGATTTCTGAATTAAAATTTTGAAAGCATTTTTCATTTCAAATTCAAATTTTCCATGCCCGAAAAAATACTTAATTGATTGGCGAGCTAAAAGCGACAAAAGATAATAACATTGAATTCATAATGAGCCTAATGGTAAAAAACCTCGTCTACAAATTTTTTCTCAATACAACCCATGTAAAAAAAATATAGGAATTTTATATATTTGTTTATTAATAAAAAAAGAACACAAGATAAAACACTTAGAAATAAAAATACTTAAGGTTGGCGTCATGCAAAACTACAGCACTATCTTAATTGACTATTTTCGATAGGATATTCGTAATCTACGTATATGAAAACTTAGGAAAACTGGTTTTATCAGGGTTGGTTAAAAATAAAACTTTTTGTCTAGAGGGTGTTGAAGTTCATTAAAATTCGTAATAGTTAACCTGATAAAACCAGTTTTCCAAAGTTTTCATATACGTAGATTATGAATATCCTATCGAAAATAGTCAATTAAGATAGTGCTGTAGTTTTGCATGACGCAAACCTAATAAAAAAAAGAGTTTTTTTTTTAAATATACACTTAAATTATTACTCAGAATCATTGAATTTTGATTACTCTCAAATAAAAAATTCCATATAAAAAAAAAGATTGATAAAAATCCTAAACTAATAGAAAAACATAAAAAAAAATTTTGGTTGGTATTTTTTTTAAGCTTGGAACTCGCTTAGCTCCTCAATAGGCTCTACTTTTTTCTTTTGTGATGCTTTTTTAACCCTAGCGGCAACATCTTGTGGCTTTGGTGTCAAAACTAAAGGTTTCTTTTCAGGTGCTTTCATCTTCCATTGTACTATTGGTTTCTTACTACCAGTTTTACTAGTATACTTAGTCGAGGCCACATATGAAGCCTTAACAACAGACACAACAGCAGTCATTAAATTTTTAGCCGATATAATCAACGAAGTAGCACTGTCTAAACCAGTTATAATCGGCTCACCACTAACATCAATCACATTAGCCTTTACTTTACTAGCTATATTTAATTGATTACAAAATAGTGGAATTGGTTTTAAATAAGCGTCCAATTCGCGTTTGGACTGTGACTCCGGACATTCTTCAGCAATGTCTCTAGCTAATTTATCCAATTTAGCACCACATTCTGAAATTTTCTTAGCTGCTGATATAATATCCATAGTTGTTTTTAATGGACCACGACCACGTGTAAAATCAGTCATCTCCATCATAATTACACACATTTGTTTAGCCAAAACAATAATATCATTACCTTTGTCATCCCATTTAAGGACTTCGCGATCGAAATTTTTTTTCTCTTGACGAAATGATTCTAATTGTTTTTGAATTTGTTCTCTTTGATCTTCTGGATAATTTATAAATTGTTCTTCTTTAAATGGTTCTTGTTCGCTTTCAGCTTTGTAATGGGCATAGTAGGCATTCGGGTCTTGATAATTATTTTGATTTATATTTTCAACTGGAAGAAAATCGTCATCGAATTCGGATTCAGTATCAAATGAATTGTCATATAACATTAAGACTGCATTTCGAACGTCATGTATACCATCATAGATTAAACGACTAGCCTCGACAAATCCATTATCGTCTACTTGTTGTTGTTGATTAAGAGAATTTACGGCATAGTCGACAGCATGGGCAAAATTTGGTATCAATTGATCCTTAAGTATATTAACAGTGTCGTTTATTTTGTTTATGACCTCGTCGGGCTCGTATAAATCAGTTTCAGATAAGACTACATTACAAACTCGAATGCATCTACCTCTAATAGCTCCGGCTAATCTATCGAGTAAATCAGCATCCAATTCTCTCAATGCCAAACAACTTCTATTTAAATCATCTAATATATGATTTTCACTAACTGATAGAAAATCATTAATTTGTGTAATGTCATCGACTGAGTCAGTTAAGAGTTTGACATTTTTACACCATAAATCACGAAAAACTTCCATATTTTCCAAAGCAACTTTTGAACTTTGTCGTGATGAGAGAATTTTGGCTGCATTTATAACCTAAATCAAAATAAAATTTTTTGAAATATTTTTAACGGATTGAACAATTAAGGGAAAAAAATTAAGAATTCTTTTTAATGTGATACTTATTTTTACCATAAGTTTCGTACTTTTTGTTCCTAATTTTTTTAATTTTCTATAACGATAATAAAACTAATAATATGTACGCATTTAGTCCCTCAATTCTCCCTTTTTTTTTTCTCTTGAGCTTTTTCTTTCTTTAAAAAGGAAACAAAGAGTTAAAGGAAAGAAAAAGAAGCAAACATGTTAGTTTTAATTTATCCAATATTTAAAAATGAACAGGAAAAAAGTTTATTTCTTTTATCAACTTGTAGCAAAAAATAAAAATTAATAACAAAAAGTAACTCGATAATTTCTCTCAACGTGATAATTTAAATTAATTGCCTCAATTTTGATACCAAGAACTTATGTCTTGGGTATGGTTTATGGGAGATCATTAAAGTTAGAGTTTGTACAGAAAAAACTATTTTTCTTTCGTAATTCGTTTGACTTGATTGACCAACTGAGCGAAAATTGACTGTTTGTTTAAAATAATTTTAGGTCCTGAATTCGAAAATCAAAAAATAAATTTTATTTTCGCACAAAAAAAAACGATTCAAAATTTAAAATAATTGTTAGTTTTCATGTCCTCCACGGAAAACGTGGTATAATTACCAATTAAAAGTATCTTTTTTAAAGAGTATTTATTACGAAGAAATTTCTAGCGAGTGATTGATGTAGTTTTGGTACTTATTTTTTGGATTCGAAATCCTTTTTATAAATTTTTTATGAGTCAATTGAGTCAACAGGAAAAAAACAAGTCGACTCTCAAGACCAGACTGATGGCTTTCAAAAAGCTGTTGAAAATAACTTTTTCCGAACAATCCAAAAGTAATAAGAAATCAGCAATTGCATCTTTATTATGGTTCTACAAACTGATTACTGGTAATCGAAAAAATATAAAAAGATTGTCTTGTTAATCCTGAACTGAACATTAAAGTATTTAGACTTAAGAAAAGTAAACTGTAAAACATCTTTGCCAAGACCTAAAGCATTTCGATTCAATTCGATTTTTTCATAGACAACTTAGGGTTATACAAAGCTTACGCCAGTGAATATACCTCAAATTCGTGATATGTATAAAGAATCAACGCTTTATCTTTACTTTTAAAAAATATATTTTCTTACCTGGGGAGTTAACAATTGTACTTGAATGGCAGCCATACGAACTAGTTTAATGCCTTCTAAATTATTCGACATTGAACAAGCCATTGAGCTTACTTCAAGAAGTTTTTCAGCATGGTCCAAAAATATTTGAGAATATTCATCGAGTTTTTTGTCATCATGTGACTTGGCTATCTCAATGAGACTGTCTAATGGTAAATTAATTTCAATAAATGAATCACTAATGTGATCAATTACGGCTTTGCGTAATAATCGACGAAGATTTCTTGTCAATTTTGTCATGTCTCCAGTGGCATTTTCAATTTGTTCATTACTATGATTTGATTTATTATTGACATAGGCATTTAATAAATCTTGTAAAGCTTGTCTTAAAACATTACATTCGTTTACTATGCGATCACGACGATTTCCTCGTGTCGATTCACTATCGGCCATTAATGCCACAGCGCTAATTATATTCTCTAGTTGTGTCTCTAATTTTAAACGCATACGTTGCTCGTTAAATTGCATTGGATTTATGCTTACTATTTGCTTATCCAATTCGTCAAAAGCAGCTGACAAACTTGCTGTTTCATCATATAAATGCGTTAGGCTATCGCTTGTTAGACGATTTGTGACTATGTTATGTATACGTTCCAAAGCTTCGTTAAGTTCTCTGTAAATGAGATCGTGATTTATTTGCGATGCACTTAATTCTGGGTGACGAATTAACGTCTTAACAAAAACAAGAAAAAAATTAATAATAGTTTGTTTATCAGCAAAAAATTTGAATTTAATAAAATCTATATTTTAAAATATTAATTTTCTGTTTTGAATTCGATTCATTTTAGCCTTTTTCTGATTAAAATTGCGTCAGGTTTGACAAAATTTTAGCTATGTGAAGGTTAAAATAGATCGTTTAAATTTAATTCAGATCATTTATGAAGAATTCTTAACATTTATGAATATTTATTTTTTAACGTCGCACTAAAAATCCGAAAACTTGGCTTTAGCGCTTCAAAAATAATTAAATTATTTAGGTATGAGATGATTAAAATGAAACATACGGACTTATTAACCCTTAAAAACCTGGTCCGTTCAATTTTCAATGGATTTTGAGTCCAAAAAACAATTTTTTTTATGACACTAAAACCAAGTTTTTGGGCTTTTAGTGTGACGTTAAAAAACAAATATTTACGCTATTTATTATTATTAAAGCTTAATGCAAAGGCCTCTTTTCTAGAAATAAAATTTTTAAATTGTAAATTTTAATCTTTTTATATTTAATTTTAAAGTAATATTTCTTCCTAGAGATAGAAGATTATATCTTGAGAGAAGTCAAAGATTTTTTAAGAAATTAAACATCTTAAAATTTCCAACTGGAATCTCATAAGATCGATTGCTAAACTTGAAAGATCTTGATAAGAATTTTTTAATTCTATTCAAAATATCTACCCAAAATCTAGAATTTTTATAAGTGATCGTCAAAATTTTTAAACAAGGATAAAGTCGACATGGGTCGGTCTTTTTGTCTGGCTAAAAAATCAAGACCGGATTTTTGATGAAAAAGCAGCTGGCCAGAACTTTTTCTAAGTAAAAAATAAAACTAAATTTTATTAGTCAAATTATGGGTATAGAGGTCTCATACAATACAAATTTGAACCTCTTTTTCTCTTATATTATAAATGTAACATCGCTTGATATAAAGCAAAGAAAAGTATGTCTGTAAACGTGTACGGATATCAACGTAAACGTGAACAGATTTTAAAATAATTAAGGCATTAATAAAAAACGATTGAAGCTGGATTTTCAGATCATCTTTGGCAAGATATTACAGAACATCAAAAACAAGCAGTTGAAATTCAATTTTTTTAAATACTTCGTTCCTCGCTAAATAACGGCGTACTCCTACCCGCACCAAAAAAAAAATTTTTTCTTAAAAAAATTAAAACTACCAAAAAAATTTTTTTTATTTGGTATGGTTACGGTACGGATGTGGCGTTAATTCGCGAAAAAGTAAAATTAAATAAGGCAATTTAGAAGAAATGCAAAAATAAAATATTGAATAAAGTTTCAAGGAAAAGTTTTGTGAAAAAGGCTGCTAAAATTACGCTTATGTAAATTTTTAGTTCAAATTTACACAGCTTAAGAAATTTTTCAAGCTGTAGCTTGAATAATTCTATTTAAAATAAACCTCCAAAAACTTTCACGAATTTATTAAATATTTACCTTTGAAGATGTAAAAAGTTTAAGACTATTCCTTTTCAAAATAGCCCTACACGATGCCAATTCATCTTTTAACCTTAGATCATTAAGCAAAGCCTGTCTCTTACCAGCCAAATTAGTCAATTCAATTAAATCTCTACCATAGTCTTTAAAATTATTAGTCAACTCATCTTGATTATTAGATTGCTTAAGATTAATCAAATCCTGTTGGACTATTTTAATAGACCTAAGCAACACATTCGAATCGATTAAATCGCCAATTTGTAATAAATTAGCAATTGAATTGAGCAAGTCTTTAGATATTTTGACCATATGAAGTCTTTTTTGAACCGACACTGGATCTTGAGCAAAATCACGCGAAGATTCAATCATTAAATTACCATTTTGTCTAATCTCATTAATACACCTAATTATCTCATCTCTATACTCCGTATTCTCTTGAATTAAATCATTGGCATGATGAAGAAATAACTCAATAGACTTAATTAACATTTCGACTAAATGATTCGCCTTTTTAGACGTACCCTTTTTGCGTTTGGCTAAAGTAGTAGTTGTATTATGTGGATTTGAGGCCAAGTTAAGTTGATTTAATTGATTTAGAATAGGTTGGATGAGACACTCGACTGTTTTAGATTGAAAACTTGGTTCAGATGAACCCGATGTCGAGACAGTCGGCGAAGGCATCATTCCTTGATTGACCATTTTTGTTTTAAAATAATCATTAACTTTTTTTTTTTATTTCAAAAGTTGTTGAACTAGTTTTTTTGTTATTTGTAGAAAATTCAATACTTAGAAATTTATTTTTTATGCGTTTATGCTTTTTTTTTTGATATTAAGAAAATATTTATTCAAATCATGAAAGTATTTAGTATAGCAAATATAGATTGAGATTTGAATCAAATGGACAGCAAAAGAAAAAAAAAGAATTAATTTTGTAAAATTGTCTATGAAGACCCGGAGTTTAAGAGGAAAGATAAATATAATTTTTTTATTTTATTTTATGCGGAGATGTCAGTTAAGCTATTTGGTTTTCAATTTAAGGAAGTAAAGAGATTAGCATAAAATTTAAGATTTTTTTTCAAATAAGAAAATCGAGTCAATGAATTAGTCTTTTGAAAGATATTGAAATATGAACGAAAATTAGTTAAAAAAGTGATTCTTTTTCCTGTTAAGAAAAAGAATTTTTTTTACTTAATTGAAGTTACTTTAGAGAAAAATTTCTTACTTATTCGAATGATTCGAATTTTATGATTAATGAGGTTAATCAGTGTATTCGATTCGTGTACAAAAGAAAACAATCAAACCTTAATCAGCAATTTCAATTCTTTATAATCATGATTCAAATATAAAAAAGAGATTTACTCCGTAAGTTTTCTTTTCATTTCTTAGGCTTTTAAAGAAAAAGAGTTAATAGTCTTAATGTTTTTATAACATTAAATATAAGACTTAAATCCCAAAAAAAGCTAAAATTTTTAATTAAATCCTTTTGAAATCGACCTTACAGTTCATTTTATATTTAAAATTAAAAATATTCGAATGTAGTACTTACTTTTATTCGATTACTTTTTTTTATACTACTGTATTTCTCGCGAATTAACGGCGTACCATTACCCAACCAATAAAAAATTTGTTTAAATAAAAATTTTTTTTAGTTCGGCGACCGTACCATGACGTACCCGTACCCGTAACAAAAAAAAATTTTTATAATTTTTTCAAACATTACAGGTTCGCCGTTAATTCGCGAGAAATGCAGTATTATTTTCAAAGAAGAACATTTCAAATAAATGAAGGTCACCATTTTTGTCGATGTCTTAAAATCTTATCAAAGATTGAATTTCATTAATTTTCGAAATGCATTGAAATAAGGCTTCGCTTGAATTTTTTTCTAAAGAAAATTATCTACTGCTAGAAAAAATTGTCTCTGAACTCTTTAAATAGTTATCTAACTTCAAAGTACTGGGAGCTTTGCTTTCTTGGATGCATCTGTTATATATTTGTTAAAAATTTATTAATCAAAAACATTTTACGGTGGCTAAAAACTACGGAAGCAGTCAACGTAATCGTACTCATAGAAACTTTAGAAGAAAAAATTTTTCAACAAAACAGTTTTGAACAAATTTATTATTGCTACCGAAGCCACCAAGCGAGCTGGTTAATGAAAATTTTCTTTAAAAAAGTAAATTTTCGATTTTCTATTTATTTGTAAAAGTAAATTTTTACTTTACTTAATTTACTTAAAAAAGAAAATTTGGAAAATTTTAATTAACTATTTACTAGTAAAGTAAATGTGCACACCTAATGATCAGACAGAAAAGGTCATTTGTCTGATACTACCTTAATCCCTCGATAGTTATATCGTGGTACAAATCTGGGGTTTCGGATTTGTACCCAGTGATTTTCCTAGTAAAATGAATTCATAGATATTTAAGCTTCAAATATGTGGGTTGTCCAACTTCGATTTCTTCGGTCCTACTATCGACGGATTACGGTAAATACTAGTATTCATTTTCAAAATTAATATACATCTCCAGAAATTTTAATGCTAAAATTTAAGTAAATCTTTTTCATTTTTTGCTTCATCTAGGAAAAAAAAATTCAACTGAACAAAGACAAATTAAGTAATGCATTTAATTACTTGATAAAAAGACTATTTTGAATGCTTTTAAAATTTGAATTTTAAAGATAATAAAATATTTAAAAAAAAATTTTTCTTAATTTTTTCGCCTTTAAAATGTCTGAAAATAACCCAACACCATCCAAACGAGCCCGAGGTCGACCTCGAAAAAATGAATCATTAACAGAAAATACTAATCAAGAACCAGCTAAACCAAAAACTCCGAAAAAAACTCCAGTCAAATCTACACCTGCTAAAAAAAAACAAACGCCTGCTAAAAAACCGTCTAAAAAACGTGAAACCGAAACCGAAGATGAAATAACAGAATCCGAAACAGAGGAAGACTACAGTGACGAAGAATTCAAACCAGACACGGAAAAAAGCGAAATAGAATCAGAAAGCGAAGAGATTGAAGAAGACGAAGAAAACACTGTTGAAAGTTCTGAAAGTGATAAGGAAATTCTACCTAAGAAAACTCGACGTTCACGCAAAATCGATCTAGTAGACAACCCAGGAGAAATTGTTCCTGTTCATGAGGTCTTTAACAAAGACGAAAAAATAACAGAATGGGAATATGAGCTCGATCAGGAGACAAAAGTTTTCCAAAAACCAAAAATACCAAATCTATCCGACAACGCCATTGAACCATTCATTAGCACTAAAACAAAATCACATAAATACATTGTCTACGAGTGTCCATTTTGTACCCGTGTATTCAATTATCCACTCGTTTTCAAAGCTCATTTATTCTCATGTGAACAAAATAAGAACATACCCGACTATATTCTCTTTTGTATAAAATGTGATTTTAAAGCTAAGAAAAAACAAGACATGGTTAATCACTATACAGACCAGCATTTAAAAGATAAAAATGAGTATGATGACGACGATTCGAATTCGACATTTGAGATGTCTAATTGTAAAAAAAATTACTACAAGGCAACTAATTATTTATTCATAGATAATTTAATTTTTAAATTTACCAAAGATTTCTATTCGATTTTATTCGATAGAAATCAGAGTCTAAAAAAACTTGACGAATTTCTACATGATGATAAAATTAAGCAAGAATTCGTCATCGATTTTTCAATGGACAAAAAATATTTAAAATTTGAATTTAACAAAAATGATTTTGTACTAAAGAGTCATGAAATTTACGAGTCTCCTAATGTCAAATTTAATTTTAAAATTATTAATTTAGTCGATCAAATAACATCGTTTGATTGGTGTCCATTGAAAAATTCCAAAAGTAATTATCTTGCTGTAAGCACACTTCTCAATCAGAGTCTCATGTCTAAAATAATAGGCGAACAGCCATTTGTTTTCAAGACTCTACTTGAATTGGACAATTCACCCAATTTAATTTATATTTATAAATTCTCTAATTTAAATACGAATCAAAATCAAATAAGAAAATTTGCCATTTTGAATCGTGAGATCGGAACAATAAGCCAGCTAAAATGGCGACCTGACTTTGGTAAATCTAATTATTTAAATCCGGAGTATTTAGGGTATCTTTTAGTGTGTGGTTCCGATGGAAACGGTTATATTTATAAAGTTAAGGATCATGAAAATAGGGACCAAGAACCGAAAAAAATTTACGTCTATGAACCAGATAAAAAAGTAATTCTAAGACCTAATTTTATGCTTGGACAATGTACAACTGGTGATTGGTCACATCACAATGGAAGTGTTCAAATAGCACTTGGATACTCGAACGGTACTGTGGGAATTTATTATTTAAACAGTGGTAATTTACAAAAATTCAAGTGTGAAAATAATGAATTCATTATTCGACCTTCCACGATCCTAAATGCGCATTATACATTTGTTAAAACAATAAAATGGTCAAAATTAAATGGTGATCTAATATGCACTGGTTCAATATTTAGTAGGGAAATAAAAGTTTGGAATTTGAATCAAACCGAAAAAGCTCTAATTGACTATGAAATATTTTTGACTGAATTTGATTTGAGTTTACACTCTAATGATTTATACTTGTCCAAAGAGATTAATCTCAGAGGTGAAAATCACATGGTTGCTTTAAATTTAGAATTTAATTTATTCAATTCGGATAAGGATGAATCGCGTGCTCATTCGTCTCTATTTTATTCAAATTCGACTATGAGCTCGATAAATCAAAATGATTTTTTCAATAAATTTTTACTATGTAATAATGATGGTTCGATTTTTTTGAGTAGATCGGATAATACGAGACATTGGGTGCAAAAAAATAAGCTTATGTTTAATTCATTTTCGCGAATAGTTAATTTTGATGTCAAAAATGATAGTGATGAAGTGAATAAAGAGAATATTTATAATCTAGAGACTTTGATTAAGAAAAAAGAGACAAGAAAAATATCTATTGATTTAGAACATACTAATACTGTAAAATTAAAATTAAAAAAAAAAATTTTTTTTTCATTTTTTTACAAATTTTTGTTTTTAAAGAAAACTTGTAGTAAGAGTACAAATAATTTGAATCCAATAGAGATTAATTTAAATAGTTTATCTAAAATAAGATGGAATCCTAATGTTGGTTATTTAAATTGGTATTGTTGTTCAGGTGTAGCTGGATTTTTGTTTATTCATCAAATTAATGAATTGGATGTTCAGAAATGCGCTGAATAGTTCATAATGTTTTTTTTTTATCAAGTTAAAATAATCCATTAAATTAAAAAAATATATATTAAAATTTAATGTAAATTTAAATAAAATTGTCAAGCTTTAAAGTTGAGTCTTTTTGCATCACTGGACAATTGTCAAATCATTTTTTTTGTCGTAACATATGAATGATCAGGATAGTATGTCCTAAATGCTCAAGAAAAATGTTATCAATTCGAAAAATAATGAAATGCGTTGCAAAAAAAGTTCAGCTATAAATAACATTATATTTTTGATTTTAAAATTTCTTTTTCAAAAGATAGCGAAACTTATTTAAAATTAATTTTTTAAGTTGTCCAGAACCTAATTAGAATTGCCGATCGATCATCGGACAATTTATGTATTTGTAAAAATTGTAAAAGTGAGTCAAAGTCCCTAAGGCTTATATTATTAGTTTTATAATGTGTTTTTAGTAGCTGTAGGCTATTATGACACTTTATACTCGATCTCTTAATGCGTGAAATAACATTCATCAACCAATTTTTTAGATCAATTAATTTTAAAATTTTTTGACTAGTTATCTATCTAGTTAAAGGTTGTAAAATAAAAATTATTTTTTTTTTTTAAATTTTTTTTTTAGTAGTAGAAATATTACACTGTCCCTAAAAAGCGGAAAACGGAATTTCCGTGACCGTTTTTCCGCAAAATTTTTTTAGAAAATTTCCGCAAACAGCCTACTAAAAAGCGGAATTTCCGTTTTTTAGTAGAAAAAAAATTATTTACGGAATTCTAATGTTTTTTAATTCATTTGTCAAATAACGTTTTCTGACATTTAAAAATCTGTAAAATCTAACACTTTCTGACGTCAGATAAAGCCATACAAATTTATCACCATCATAGTAGTTCTTTTATTTTTGGAAAAAAAAGGGTTAAGAAAGAGTTTCAGGTCATGTATTCTTTTTAATATTGATATAAGTAATTAAATAATTTTTGTAAGAAAACAAATCCATGTATCTACTTTTTTGGTGGTATCTTAAGCCAAAATACAAAACATAAGAATTCCGTAAATTTTTTTCCGCTTTTTGTTAACTTTTCTGTAAATAATCGGCTTTTTAGTAGGCTGTTTGCGGAAATTTTCTAAAAAAATTTTGCGGAAAAACGGTCACGGAAATGGCAAAATAAAGTTTTATTACTATTACTATTTTAATTTTACAATTTGAATTGTTGCAAATGCACATTAAAAATTTAAAGATTGAATCAAAATTGAAAAAAATATTTTGAAATATTTAAAATTTTTGCAAAGTAAAATAGTAATAGTAATAGTAATGAAACTTTATTTTGCCACGGAAATTCCGTTTTCCGCTTTTTAGGGACAACGCTTATTTTTTTATTAAATAATGCTGTATTTAATAAACAAATATTCTTATGAGATCTCAAATAAGAAAAGCCCTAACAAAAACTTTCAGGTTTTTTTCTATTATTTTCATTTTAACCTGAAACGAACTTGAAGCGTGGGTTGATTAAGGTGAACGCGTCTCCTTGTTTTTTCTAAAATGAATGGATGAGTATATTTTTCAGGTTTATTCTTTGAAAGCTTTTATGTTATTAAGTTCATAAATGATATGGTTCACACTAATCAAGGTCACTTATTTTATAATTAAAAAATTTTAAGATGACAGCTTTCAAAATGAATTTATATATAAATTTAAAATGTAAAAATTTAAATGATTAATTATTTAAAATTTATTTTTTCTATTAGCTATTAAATTTTTAATGTCTACTCTAGTTTTACTCATACCTAAAGTAAAAAACCTAGAATCCTAAATTTGATAAAGAAAAATTTCAATTATTTACATTTTCGCATTCAAATTTCATGTGTGAAATGTTTCAACATTCGCATCTATTTTATTTATAAATGCTTTTTTATTATGAAAAAAAACAATTGAAATTTTTCTTCATCCAATTTAGGGTTCTAGGGTATTTATGTTTACTTAAGCAATTTTGAAAATAAACTGGAATTTAGAATTGCTGCTGTTGATACTAGTGACAATTTCTGTACTCATATAATCTAGTTGATTTGTTGTTACAGAAATATAAAAAAAAAAAAACAAATCTTCAAGAAAAAGATTATTTAATTCAAATTTTCAGTAAAACAGAAAACCAGAAGAAAATAGGATTTTTTTATAAAAGCTTTATTTAAACGGAATAGCATTACATTAGGATAAGTATAGCATTTTTAAACGAATCAAGTTTATATTTTTAAGACACCTTAATTTAATGTGTATTCTTGGCTTTTTGATTCAAATAAAAAATAACACTAAGTAGCAGGACTTTTTAATGAGTCCGACATTTAATAAGAAGCTTTTTAAGAGTAATTATCTTTTAAAAAATAAAATCATGAGATCCATTAATATTTTTTAAATGTATTGAGTTAGATACAATATGAAATACTAGGTTAAGAGCCTTTAAATATTTGGTATTAAAATAATTTCTAGAATTCAATAAAGTGATTATTATTTATTTGTTTGTTTGTTGTTGTTGTTGTAGATTTGATGACCTGTATTTTTTTAAGTACTAATGCTTTAGAATTTAATTAAATACTCAGAAGTTAAGTTTTTCTAATCAAAAAAAAAAATTTTCAAAATATTTTTTTTTATTCAAAGCTTTTAGTTAAATTTTTGTTTGCATTTTGTTAACAGTTAAAGTTTTAACTTAATTGAATACAGATAAATTTTGTTTTTAAGCAATTTTTTAAAGGCAGAAAGTTTGCGAACAATAAAATATAAACTTGGATGATGAATTTCAAACAATTTCAGAAATTCTTTCGAAATCTTAGTTAGTTTAAGGCTCCACAGACAACAGACAAAACAAATTTGGAATTTATCTTTCAAACATCAAAAATTATAATCTATTTTTCGTTTTTTCTGTTGTTGTTGTTTTTGCTTTGTGGAATTTTTACTTAATGGATTTTCATTGAGTTGTCTTTTTAAGATTAGATCGTGATTAATGCGAAATTCAAGTTTGTTTGTTTGTTTTTTTTCTAATAATAAATTAGAAAATCAGAAGGAATTTTTTATGATTTTAAGAAAATTTATTTATTAATTCTGCTGATGTTGAATTCATTTGTAGGAAAATAGGCTATATGAGTAATGTAGTTTTTTCATTACTTAAAAGACGCTTTTGCAATATTACAATTATTTCGAAATATTTAATTATTTTTCTTTTCATGCAATTATTTTCTTTTGTTCAAATCAATAGTTGATTTAGGGTGTGTGTGTGTGTGTGTGAGTGAGTGTGCTTTTTTTTTTCTTGAATGCTTTAATAACGCCAACTTGTGCTGTTAATGATTATAAAAATAATGATTTTTTAAAGAAAAAAATGTTTCTTAAGTTTGAATAATTCAGACTTTAAAAATTAATTTTATTCTCTTAATTTTTTAACCAACAAAACTCGAATTAAACAATCCGTCTAAATCTTTACGGATGAGTTACTTTCTCTTTTTTTTTTCAATAATTTTACTTTAACACATAAAAGACTTAAACATTTTTTCAAACATCTTTTGTTTATTAATTCCAAATTAAAAATAAATTGTGCAATTCAAAAATTTTGACGCATCTTGGGAGCATCTAAAACTATGATTTAGTTTAAGAATATTTTGTCTTTTCGCAGATGTACGTAATTAGACTTATTTTTTCGGATACTTATTTGATTAACTTTATGGCAAGTTTTCAAAAAGAAGAGGCATTAAAGAGTCAAAAAAAAATTTGAAATATTACAAAAGAGCTAAAAATAGCATAAAATTTTTTTTTGACTCTTTAATGCCTCTTCTTTTTGAAAACTTGCATTATTCTTATATATATTTTCTTGACAACAAAAAGACATAGATTTAAGGTTGCCAAGATCGCTTTTTTAGACAAAAGCGATACCCTATTTTTGATAATGAGGGTTAATCAAAGTTATTGCAAACAAAACTCGGACCTTCCTTTACTCCGTCCGTACGGAGCTTTAACCCCCTAAGTTAGGGTACCATGTGTCAAGCTCTACAAGAACAAAATTTTGGACCAATTTTTATTTATAAATTCGTATTCAGCGACTCAAGTTTAGTTAGATTTTTATTTTTTTTTGGGTATATGTTGAATATTTTCAACAGGAAAATACTCAATTTTTTAAAAATTATTGTTTTAATGACTTTAAAACGCTAAGGCTGCTCAAGGAAGCAAGATAGATGTAAAATTCTTGTTGCGTTAAATTCCTCATACTTAAATTAACAAAGTTAAGGAGCGAAAGGAAAAAATTTTTCCGATTTCTATTGTAATTTTAATATTTAATCAGATTTTTTGAATATTTTTGTTTTTTTTGTTTCTACCAGAAAACCTTGTGTCTCTGACTCAATTACCGTATAACCTTGCGCCGAGTCGCATGCACTTAAACCAAAGTTTTCGGGATGTACCCAGCGATTTGATTGGTTAATTTTTTTTTCAACCAATCAAATTGCTGGGTACATCCCGAAAACTTTGGTTTAAGTGCATGCAATACCGCGCAAGGGTATACGGTATGATAGAATCAAACAAAAAATGTAATGGTTTTGAAATAAATTTTGATTTCCATACTATCCTGACCCATTTTATTAACCCCTATTCTGTGAAGTTTCGATTTTGTAAAGTCAATTTTACAGTCTTACAAAAGTTAATTTATTTTACAAATTTTCCTCGATTTTGTGAACGTTTTTTTTTCTGTTTTCCCTTTAAAGTTTACAAAATCGAGGCATGGCTGTTTATGCAAAGAAACCTTGAAAACGGCTATAATTACTTAAGATAAATTTTTATCTTAAGAAAATCACAGTAAACCAAAGTATTATATATCAATTTGAGACTGAAGAAATGAGCTTTCAGAAAATATATAACTCAAGGTGATCAGTCATTTTTTTTTTCAAATTTCATTTGATACAAATTAAAGAGTAAACAATAAATTCTTTCTTTTTAAAACCAATTTTTCATCTTTTTTTCTTTGGCAAGTAACTCTAAAGCCAGCCGAGTCAAAATAAAGATATAATTCATTAAGAATATGTGTTTAAAATATGTATATATATTTTTTAAAAACTGAATGATTTAATAAAAAGAGTTAAGCTCTTTATAAAAACAATTTGACTAAGTATATTTATAAATATGCCTTAAGTCCTAACTAAGGTTGACACAGAAAAAGAAATAAAAAGTTTATTTTTTTTTCCGTATAAATGGCTTCGACTCCATTAACCCAAATTTACCAAAGATAAAAAAAAAAGAGAAGAAAATAACCCAATTTAAATTCTTTTTTATTTTAATAATTGAAAAAAAAAATTAAAAGAATTTATTATATTTGAGTTCAAAATTACTTTCTATTTTTTGTTTTATTTATTAATTTGAAAAGATTTATATTTATTCTATTTATTAAAAAAGCTTTAGTTTTTATCTGTCTCGCTATGGGTCTTTTTTTTGTTGTTGTTGTGTTGGGGGTACTTTTCAAAAACCAAATATTTATTTAAAAAATTTGAAAAAAAAGAGAGAGTGAGAGACTTAAAAGAGAAAGTATTTTTTTCTTTCTCATTTCTCGAAAATTGATTAGACCACAAAGAGCCTAATTCTTTTTAATTTATTTTTTGTCAACAAAATTTAAACGCCTTTAAACTCTTTTTCATTTGACTATTCCCCTTCATACTCTTAGATTTCATAAAAAGAATAAAGAATGTTTTAAAAAAAAATTTTAATTTGTAAATTATTGTTTTGAAAATTAATTTCAATTTTTTTGTTGTTATTGTTGTTGCTTTCAAGTCTAAAAAATGCGCAAAATCTAATTAAACAAAAAAATTTCTTGAATTAGCTAGTTTTTATTTTTTAGATTTTAATTAGAAAAATTTTTAAAAGAGAAAATTTTAAAATAATTTTTTCTCTTTTGGTAGATTTGTTCTTTGTGTGTGTGTGTGTGTGTTTATATGCGTAAAATCGAGGATTAAACAAGTTTATATAAACAGAAAACAATTAAATTATACGTAAACTCAACAAAACATAAGGACCTATAAAAAAACACAAATTTCTTTTTCTTCAAGTTTTGAAAGAGTTAATTTTTTTAGTTTCTTTTATTTAAGTC
>NTPY01001007.1:222155-244031 GCA_002922825.1 Brachionus calyciflorus
AGTTTTGAAAGAGTTAATTCTTTTTTAGTTGCTTTTATTTAAGTCAATAGAAACAATTAAAATATTTAAGTATATTCCTGAAGGTATTTAAGTATATTCGAGAAGAATCTCGAATCAGTTTTTATAATAAGGATGTTTTAAAAAGTTCAAATCTGCTTCAGAATTTAAAATTTTTCTATATTCAAAAGAGAATTCTTTTAAGAAAAAGATTAATAGTAATAAATAATTCTTTATCTGATTTTTCTAATCAGTACTCTTATTTTAAATACTTTTTGATAAATTACGAGTACTAATTTTTCAAAAAAATAAGTGAAATGTTGTTTAAACGACGTTTAAACAGTGTTTTTGTCTGCTGCTTTTTTTTTTCTTTCGGGTATGGAATCGCAACAGAAAATTTAAATTTAAGTAGTATTTTAAAGATCATAAGTAAGAGCTAGTCATGTAACACTCAATAAAACGATGAAAGAAAATATACTGAATTAAAGCCGTACCCATACCATAAAAAAAAATTTTTTTGATACGGTTACGCCGTTTATTCGCGAGAAATACAGTTACAAATTTTCGTGTCTTTTTTGTTGTTTCGTTAGGTCAAGTTTGACTAAAATGATCCCAAAAAATTTAAGTAAAATGATAAATATTAATTTAATATACATAAAGAGGAATACATTTAGCTTCTTTAAAAATCATGCAACAATGCTAAATTTACAAACCATTGAAAAAGGTTCTTTATGCAATTTGCTTTTTTTTACGGTATTAATATCAGGCTTTTCGGATATGGTGTTCAATGAAAATATCAGATATGAGGCAATTCAAAAATTTATCAAAATGAAAAATACAGTGTATCAACGATTTTTTATTCTAAATGTTGTATCTGAAAAAAAGCATAAAATCGCATTCAAATTAGAAAATTACGTTGATTAAAAAGTTGTCAAAGAGGAAATTTTTCTAATTTTTGTTCCTCGATTTTATGAAAGCGTATTTTACGAATCCTCGATTTTATGAACTTAAAAATTTAGAACTCGCACTTATGTAAATATATGTAACTTAGTTTCTAATTTTATAAACTCTCGATTTTGTGAACAAATTTATACTTTGCGATCGTTCATAAAATCGAGGATACCGTGTAGTTAGTTCTAAAAAGGGCCAAATCTTATATATCCAATCATCTAGTTGTTAATCAAATTATTTCAGACCAGGAAACTAATTCTCAAAATAAACGAATCACTCAAAGACAAATTATATTTTATAATGCTCAAGAGATTTATACAGAGAGTCAAAACTAGAATTATAAGTTTCTACAATCATTTACAAAATTGTTGTTAAGTCTAGCCCATTTCTTAAACTCGGAAATTTAATTTCAAAAAAATTAATTTTAAATTGTTTTTTAATAATAATATATTCCAGACAGCCTAAGGTGATTTAAATCGACAACAATAGAAATAAAATGCTCAATTTAGCCTCGTTTATTTTATTTTTATACAATTAAGCGTCTCTCAATACAAAATATTTTCACATATATCTAATTCCATATCATTTTTTGTTGTTATTCTATATTTTTTTTTATTTGCCTTGTGTTCATTTTTTTTAAAGAAATTTTCAAATAAAAAAAAATCATAGCAACAGCCAACACACAGCAAAAAAAAATTGATTTACTTAAGAGTTAAGAATATTTGAGAAAAAAAAGAAAACAAACAACCACAAAATTGAACGGATGTGTCTTAGACAAATAATTAAAAAAGAAACAACTTTCTTAAATACACATAAACTTTATAGACAAACACAACAACAATAATAACAACAACAACAAAAAAGTATGAAGGAGATATTTTTAAAAAATCCATTATTAATAGAATCCTTTAAAAATCTAGGTTATTTGATAGCTATCTTCTTCTTCTTCTTTTTTTTTTGTTTCTTAACCGTAATAAAAAGATATCTTATTAAAATTTAATTAAAAAAAAATTTGAAATATAAGACTTTTGAAAAAAACCATTGACCAATGGGAAACAATATTAACAACAACAAAAAAATCATAATTTTTCTTACAATTTAATTTTATGCACGTTTCTTAGAAAAAAAAAAAATACCTTATTAAGTCTGTATTAAAAATGCATAAAACTAAAATGGCTGTTATAAACAAAAATTATCACGCATTTTTTTTTATTTTCGAATTAATAATTTTTTATTTTTAGACCTAAGGTTTTTTTTTTATTAATTATAATTCAAAAAAAAAAATGGCTAGAGACGACGATGCCAACAATGAGGTTTATCACAATTTAACCGAACAATCACCACAAGCAAATAATAGCTCGGGTGGAATTAATCAAAAATGGACTCTCTATTTAATTCTATGTACTTTGACTGTGTGTACAGCCTCGTTTATCTTCGGTTTTAATATAGGTGTCACTAATTTACCTACTCCGCTAATTAAGGCTTTTTTTGCTCGTAATTACTTTCCTGATTTCTATAATAAATCGATTAGTTTTGAGCAATATGACTCTCAATTGAAAGATGTGAATAGACAAGAGAAAAATTATTTAGAAAATAGGAAAATATTAGACGAGGCACAGAACGAGACTGTTAAAAAAGAGGCTAGTGATTTTCTAGAGAATTTAAGTAAAGAATTAGGCGTGGCTGATGTAAATTCAATTGGTGATAAATTGAGTGAGATTAAAGGTAAATTAAACGAGAGTGGTTTAGAGGCTAAACGAGAGGAATATGTTAAAGGTAAAGAAAAAGTCGAATCATTTAATACTTTACTTTGGACAGTGACCACAGCGCTTTTTGTAGTTGGTGGTATGGTCGGTGCATTTACATCTAAATATGTATGCGATTATTTCGGTAGAAAAAAAGGTATTATCTTTCATCACATATTCACTGTATCCGGCTCTGTTTTAGCCCTTATTGCACCTTATATTAATTCACCTGAGTGTGTTATTGTCTCGAGATTTATCTTTGGAATACAAGGTGGTATGTCATGTGGTCTAATTCCGACATATTTATCGGAGATTTCACCAGCTAAATTAAGAGGTGCAACTGGTGTTTGTCATCAATTGTGTTTGACTATTGGTATTCTAATCGCTCAGACTTTAGGTTTTAGACAAATAATGGGAACATCTGAATTATGGCATTTTCTACTTGCTTTACCATTAGTACCGTGTCTTATTGGTACATTGAGTCTTTTACTATTTTTCCCGGAGTCACCGAGAGCTTTATTAATTAATAATCGTGATGAGGAATCAGCTAGACAAGCTCTTAAACGATTAAGAAATTCAAATGATGTATCTGTTGAAATAGAAGAGATGAATAACGAGGCTAAAGAGACCAAATCCGAAGAGTCCACATCACTTAAAGAATTATTCACATCAGCTGAATTAAGATGGCCTTTACTTACTGGTCTACTTTTACAATTAGCTCAGCAATTGTGTGGTATAAATGCCATATTTTTCTACTCCGAAGGTATATTCAGAAGAGCGTCTATTCTAGATGAACACATTCAATATGCTGTTTTTCTTACTGGTTTAATCAATGTCATTACTACCATTATTTGTGTACCTTTAATTGATAGACTCGGCCGTAAACCATTATTGGTATATCCAATGATAGTCATAATTTTGGATTTTATTTTATTAACTGTATTCTTAGCTTTACAAGTAAGTAAAATAAAAAAAATTTTTTTGTTCAAAAAAAAAATTGGAAAATTAAAAAAATTTTTTTTTTAAGTCAAGAGGACCAATTTATTCATATTTGAGCATAGTATGCATTATAGTATTTATAATGTGTTTCGCTATTGGTTTAGGTCCAATACCATTTGTGTATGTTGCTGAATGCTTTAGACAAGATGCTCGTAGTGCTGCTTTGGCTATATGTATGTTCACAAATTGGGTAGCTAATTTGGTATTGACATTGACTTTTCCATACTTGGCTGAACTATTGACAAATTATGTCTTCTTGATATTCACAGCCATTGTTGGTTTGACGGTAGTTGTCATTTTTAAGAAAGTACCAGAGACTAAAGGAAGAAATGTCGAAGAGATAATGGCTCACTTTCAAGGACGTAAAGCTCCTAAATACACGCCTGATGAATCAGGAAAATTAATCGGAAATTCAAAAGTTTAAAAAATTAAAACAAAATTATTTTTTACGTAAAATTTCTTTTTTTTTTTTGAACATGCTCATGCTCATGCAAATTTTTCATCTCAAAATTTTTTTTAATCGTTTTTTTTTGGAATTAAATTCTTTTTTTTTTTGTTTTTTTGAGTGTTTATTATAAAAAAATTAATTAATGATTTACAAAAAAAGTAAAAACGCCTTATAGAAAGTTTTATATTTAAAATTTTAATAATCTCCTTGTTTATTTTGTAATCTTTTATTATTAAATGTTTAAAAATAAAAAACTTTTTTTTTTTTTCTTTCTTTTTTTCGAATAAACTTTTGATTTATAAACAATAATTTAAATATTTTAAAATCTATTTTAACAAGAAAAAAAAAGTGTTCATTTTCTTTTTTTTTGTTTTAAATATTGTTTTTAAAATAATAGGTCTAAATTTTTAAATAAAATTTTTTAAAATTATTTTTAATTAATTTATTATTTATTTATCAAGAGTTGTCCCATGGCTATAATGCAAACTATTACTAAGTGAATTTATTGCGATGAAATTATTCTCAAGGAAATAATTACTAAGGATTTTATTTCTAAGATGAAACTCTTACTAAATGGTTTTATTCAAAGTCGAATGTATTTCCAAATTAAAAACAGCCTCATCAGAAAAATCTCTTCTTAATAGACTTACATTGTCGGATGTTGTTAAACGGATTATTAACGTCCTTTTAAAATTTGAGGAATTATTTTTTAAAATTAAAATAAATTTTAATTTTTGTTTACGCTGATGATACCAAAATAATTTTTATAATTAAAAATTTTACATCGAATCTGAAGCTTCAAAATGACTTAGACAAGATTAGTAATTGGTCAAAGAATTGCTGAAAGAAATGTTAAGTATTACACGTCGGTAGAACAAACACAAAATTCGATTATGAAATCGAAAAAAATACAGGTGGAAAACAAGTTATAGCTAATCGAAAAGAATCTTGTAATATTCATAAAGCATGATATGAAATAGGATGTCCAAGATAGACACAGCACATCTAAAGCGAATAGAATATTAGGAATGATCAAAAAAACTTTTAAATATCTCGAAATACACAACACCAGCCGTTTCCTTTAAAGCTCTTGTTAGACATCATTTAGAGTATGCCTTTAGCTCATGATCCCCTTATAGTCGCGACAAGATTGACCCCACAGTTAAGAGGTTTAAGCTACCCAGATAGGCTCTCAAAGATAAGACTTTCTATTCTAATCTTCAGACACGAAGGCAGAGAGGTTATCTCATTCAGATGTTTAAAATTGTAAATAATTTTGAAAAAGTAGACTAAATAAATTTCGATTATGTAAATGCGCAGAACAGAAAGTATAATCTTCGTTCACACAATAAATCTATTCGTCGAGAAAAGATGAGATATTTTCAGTCAAGATTTAACTCTTTTACTAATAGAGTCACTTTGGAACTAACTTCTGATAGACAAAGTTAACGCACAAAGTTTAAATAGGTTTAAAGCAAAGTTAGATGTTTGGATGGAAGCAAATGTTAGTAGCGACTGCTATTAGTCCTTTAAGGCTCTACTTAAACTTTTGTTCAAGTTGCAGTTTAAACTTACTACTACTACTTCTCTTACTTTATTGACTTTTTTTCAATCAAAATGTATCTAAATTGTTTTGTATGATATAAATAGCCCAGTTGGTACATTCATGTGCTTACAGTTGTAATAAAGCCAATCGCATGAGTAATAATTGAAAAATGAAATAAAAAAAAAACTAATGGATAAAAAATTTTTAAAATTTAATTTTATTTAAAAATTTAAAGAGAAAGAAAAAAAAATGACGAACTTATTATTAGAATGAATAATAAATCAGCTTTAAAAAATGTGGATATCAGATTTTAAATTAAACAATTTTACTTGTATATATTTAACCCTTTTTTTTATGAAAATTTTTTTTTCTTTAAACTACACGTCTAATTTCAAAAAATCGCTTTAGATAATAAACTTGACCAACAGCCATAGTCAATAAAACAGCTGCTTCAAAAAATGACCACATTACTACTCTTGAATTCGTATTATCATTAACTTGACAATTAAAAAAAAATCAAATATTTTCTTTTATTTTTTTCTACAAAAAAAAATAGCCTTACTTGCTCTATGAATTCTCTCCCTGATTTCCATATATTCTTGTTCATGCTTAACAGCATTTAAGGCATTTGATAATTCGTTTATCATTTCTTCTAATTTGTTATGATCAGCTTTGAAAAATAAAACATTAATAAAAAAAAAATGCTAAAATAATTTTTATTTATTATTTCTTTATACCGGTTCCATTAGTACTTGCTTGGTTTACAGTAGGTTGATTTTCAGTGACTTCCATAGAGAACATAACAATTTTAGGTGTCATTGTAGACATTTGATTACTAAAACAATATTTATAAATGCCGTCCATATGAGTTGCAAATGTGTATTTACCATTAGATTCTCTATCACCCTGATAGATTACTTTATTATCTGGACCGGTTATTTTGACATCTATGTCCAAGAAACCACCTTCAACAACCTCGAACATAAGACCAAGTTTATTGCCAGCGACTGACTTGTCAAAAAAACACTCTTCCGAATGAGCATCAATAGTTATAAAATATTGAAGTGAATTCTTAGCTATTATGCTCAATATTAAACATATTAAATATATTTTCATTTTTCTTTTTCAACAAAAAAAATATCCCTCTAATCTATTTAAGTAATAAATAATATTGATGATTTGAATTTGAATAGAAAATATTTAAATATGCTTTGAAGTTTCTTTTCTTATATTGCTACGTGGTATTAAAATTTATTCGAAAAAAAAATTTTTTTTTTATTTATTTTTTTTAAAAGGTATTTGCACTGAGTAGATTTTTCAATTTTGCTTGCAAATTTGTGTAGTCTTTTAAAAGTGAAATTGCATTTGTCTTTTGCTAAGAAAATTTTTTTAGTTTTTATATAAAATTTTAAAATAAAAAAAATTGAAATTTATTTAACGCAGAAACATGGGGTAATTTTTAAAAAATCTGACACACGAGGCCGGGGGTGGGTGGGTCATTTTAAGTGAAAGAAAACCTTTCTGACAAGCTTTTCTTACAGTCAAATTATGGTGAGAAAATGTCAGAAAAGTTCAGAATATTAGGGGGAGGGGGGTTTTCTAGAAAAAATTAATTTTTATGACAAACAAAAAAAAATTTTGCATTAATAAATAATTTGGAAAAAGCTAAATAATTTATCACAACTTAACAAAGTTGATAATGATTTGATTTTTTTTTCCTTTTTTTATTTTTGTTAAACGATTTTTAACAAATAAATAAGTTATTGTTGATTCAAATTTTGACCTTTTTTTAAAATGGAATCTAGCCTTGAATATTGTCCATATTGTAGAGAAAAATTTATAGGATATAGAAACAAGTGATATGACTTCAATATTACCCAACATTTAGAAAAATGTAAAAATCAAAGTAGAAATATTTTAGGTTATTCTTTTGAAGAAGATATTGTTCCTGATTTTACTTTACAAAATTTAGGAGTCTAGTGGATAGTGTATTTAAGTACGCAATTACCTGCACGCTAAATTTTTTAAAGAGCCAATCCTTTTCGTTAAAAGCTTTCAAATAATATTTTTAATGTATTTAGAAAAGTTATTTGCTATAAAAATTGAGCGTGCAAGTAATTGCGTAGTTAAATTTTTTGAGCAAAAATGAAAATTGAAAATGAGCAAAAATTTTACTTGACCAAAGATATGATATCTATGGTCACATTTTTTCGTGAACAATTGTTAACACTATCTACTAGATCCAAATTTAGAACCAAATAAACTATTAATAAAATAAAATTAAATTGTAAAATTTGTGATTCATTGGTTCTCTTGGAAAAAATGAGCTAATATTTTATTCAAAAAACTTGTTGTATTTTTATGAATTGCATTAAAATCAATTTATCTAAGAGCTGAATTTTTTTTAAATCTTAAAGGTCATTTTTTCCAACTTTAAGGGGGGGGGGGGTGGTTATTTGTATAGAAAAAAATAATTTTTCTTACAGGGGGGTGGGTCTTTTTTTTTGAAAAAAAACCTAAAAGGGCCTAGTATCTGGAATTTTTCTAACAACTACCCCATGGCAGAAATATTGGAATATATGAAAATTTGAAGTTTGAATACCAAATTTACACTGTAAATATTTTGAGTGTAATGAGTTTTTCCACTTTAATGTGTAAACAAATACACTTAAATCTGTAAAATACTTAAAATCAGCCAATCAAATGTAATAAATCGCTACACATTAAAGTGGGAAATACTTTTTTACACATTTAACTGTAAAATAGGCTAAAATACACTTGGAATTGTTTTGACTCGCGAGTGATTTGTACTTTCGATCTTCTGCTTGGACGCTTATAAGGATACAGTGGTTGTAATATGAATGTAACGTCAACCGTCAACCGTGACTTTTGACCGTAACCGTAACCGTAACCCATGTTAATTAGAATTAATTTTCAATTTTAAGATGTCTGAGCTATGGTTACGGTTACGGTCAAAAGTTACGGTTGACGGTTGACGTTACATTCATATTACAACCACTTTACAAATTTAGTTATCTCTCCTTTTCAGCTTGGTGTGATTTTTATTTTGAAATTCTTAAATTTTAGTACCGTGAATATTTATGATGCACAAAGATTGGTGCTTGATAAATAACTCACTCAGTCGATTTCAAATCGAAGCATTCTTGTAGATATAACCAGAGACTACGGTATCTATACTAATTAATGGCTTGATTATTTTACAGTATAAAAAGAAACAAAGCAAAAAACGATAATTCATCAAAAAAGAGAAAGAGAAAACATAAAGCAAAAATCAATATAGCAATTGTATTTTACATTTTATTAGGAACTTTGCTGTATAAAAACATTTCATTGGTTATTCAAAAAATAATCCAACTGTTTTTGGCCAAAAATTTTTGTAAATTTTTCTTGGTGTATTTATGCCATTGATTAATGTTTCATTAAAAAGCTTCATTTGACACGGCATCCAGAACACATCGTTGTTAAGTTACACTAAATTAAATGATTTAAAACTAATTAAAGAATTAGTGAATATTATTTGAGATGAGTGTACTTTTTATTTAAAAACCTTTAAAGAAAATTTTTCAAAAATCACTTGTTATTTCTTCTAGTTCTTTTTAACATTATTGTTTAGGGAGAATTAAGACATCTTAGTTTAATTTGGTTATATTTCTGTTTTCTAAGTAAATTGTTTTCTTTTCCCTTTGGAATCGTTAAATGGTTTTTGCTTTAAGACTTTTATAATTAAAATTCGTTGCTCATTTATTTTTATTTTATAAACTTATAATTTAGTAAAAAAAAAAAATGAAATTTCAGTATTTTATTTTCCTCGTCATTTTTTCGAAGATCAAAGGTAATTTGTTTTATAATAAATCTTGTACCATTAAGGACCTATTTTAATTTTTATTGGGAATTATAGAAAATAAATGATTTGAAAGAATTACATTTTAAAGTTTTATTTTCGTCTAAGGTTTAGACATCAATGCCGATTACTTTATTTGTTTGACAAATCAAAAAATAAACAAAAGTGACCCTACAGTTCTAATTGAAAGTATTTCGACTACGAAATTATTGTGTCTAAAAAGGTGTCTCAAATATGGAGGATGTGAATATGCTGAATACAAGAACCAAACATGCGTATTATTTTCATACAATGCCAGATTTTATATTTCATCAGATCTATAAAACAATATTTTTAGAAGAAATGTTCCCAAAAAGTAATTTAAAAATTTCTTTTTTGGCATTTTACTTTAATTTTCAATAAGGCCACACAAACTAGGTTTCTGGTTAGTAAGGTGTCCCAAACCATAAATAAACCCTGTTTTCAGAACCTAAGTACTTCTCGTAATAATGACAATTTCGGACTCAAACTATTCATTTTTTTAAGAAGAAACTTGGAACTATAATACTTACTAAAAATTTAATAAAACGAGATTATTTTTTCTAGAATAATTAAACTGTGAAAATTCAATTTCAAATGATTTTTGACAAATTTCTCCAAAAAAATCTGTTTTTCCTTAATTTCTTTTTAAATAATCAATAAATTTTGAAAAATTTCTAGTAAGTTTGATAGCGAATAAATCTATATTCAATATGTAATTTTCGCATTTTAAATTTTGCGTGACCTAAAGGAGCTGAAACTTTTTTAGTTAACTACGGTTTATGGTTTGGGACACCTTAGTAATTTAATATTTTTTTTCCACTCTGAGAGTCTTAGTAAAAAATCCTAATAAACTTGTAACAAATAAATTTATAAATTAAAATTTTATATTACTACAGATCGTAAACTTAGTTTATGATCCCACACTAAAAATTAAGATTTTAGATTTTTATAATAATATTTTTTAATATTTGCTTTTAAACATGTAGCTGAAACGAAAAAATTCGGTTTCGGAAAATATCAATTTTTTTCCTAATTTCAAGTTTTAGTGCAGTACATTTTAATTATTACAGTAAAAAAATTATAAAAATTTTTTAAGTTTGATGTTGGTAAGCTATTGGCCGATAACTGATAGTAGTTTAAAAGATGTTTCAAATGCTCAAAATCTTTATGAGCAAACAAAATTTGGTTTTATTTCAGACAGATTTGGAAATTCAAACTCAGCTTTTAGACTTTCAAATGGTTCTGTAAGGGCACCGGCTGGTATATATTTTAGTGGGAATTTTTCTATTACAGGCTGGGCGAGATTAAATGCTTATCAAAAACATCAACGATTTATTGACTTTTGTAAGGAACTTTACAGTGATCATATTCTAGTTTCATTATCAGGATCATCAAATGAAATATACTTTTATACTTATAATGGTAAGACACGGTTTATGTTTGAATCAACTACAGTCCTCCCTCTGAATATTTGGCATCACGTTGCATTTACTTCAGCCGGACCAGTTATGAAAATATATGTAAATGGAACTTTAGTGGCAAACAAGACTCAAATAGAATCAAATACAGTACAATCAATTAATCGATTTTATAATTACTTTGGAAAAAGTCTCTTTGGAGATCCAAACGCTAATTGCGATTACGATGATCTAAAAATATATAGCAAAGAGCTAAGTGGCTCAGAAATTGAAAAAGAATTTAAATCAGATTTCTTTTGAAAATAATTATTCATAACATAAGTTATTTATTTTTAGTATTTTTTTTTTAAATTTTTTTGAAAAAATATTATTTTAAAAATTTTAAAATAAAGAAATAAAAATATTGATATTGAAAATATTTTTTTTGTACACTGCATTAATGAAGTCCATAAATTTTTCAAAATTCATGCCAATTCATATCAAAGTCTTAAAAAATATCATACTGAAATTTATACAACAATGGTCTTTAAAATGTTCCCAAAACGAACGTTCATGAACGTTCACCAATCTTCATCTTATTTTTGAACGTTAATGAACGTTTCTGATCATTAAATGAACGTTCATCAGCGTTTTAATCATGGGAAAAATCTTTTCTTATCCAATAAAAAGTTGACTGTCACGTTTAAAATTTTTTCTGAATTAATTTAATGAGTTTTTTAAATTATTTATCAAAAATCTTTGAAAAGAATTTGTTCGATTAAAATGGAATTTAAGAAATTAATTTTTTTTCAAATTTTCAAGGTAAAAACCAAAAATTTACAATCCAAGCGATTTTTAAAAAAAAGTATTTAAAAAAAACTCACAACTTTTGTTGCTTTGAAATTCCCTCTTTTAAACATTACTTTAAAAAATCTTTTTTCTGGCATAATCCCATTATACGGAACTAAGCATGCTAGAAACAAAGTAAGCATATCGTTAGATTCGTCTCGGTGAGCTTATTTCAAATTTGAGGCTGCCGAACTAGTGTGACCTTGACCTCGGACCAATTTTAATTTTTTGTGATTTTAGGCCTTAGGATTAAATTATTTTCGAAAAATAAGTTGAAAATCGGATTTCCCGACCCTTTTTACCTCTAGTAATTATTTACTCTTTTCTAAAAATAAAATATAAACTAAATGATTTTTTAATTTAATTGAAAATAATAAATAATATAATAAGAAATAAATGTCAAATATGTTTCCTTCCTAAATAATTTGAAAAATTGTCTATAAAATTGTCTGCTTTATTTTTTAATTTTTTGCTGGCCTTAAAAAGGCTGGAGGTTTTTTTTTGTTGGCCTTGAAAAAGGCCGGGGTTTTTTTTTTGTTTTGATTTATTAAGCAATTAAAATCTATTTTCCATATTCATCAGGATTTGTACCTTCAATATCGAATTCATCTACTTCACCGGCTGGAAACAGTTCTGAAATATTATTTATTATATCATTAAAATCTCCGAATTTTCTCTATATAAATTCAGCGAAATATCCAGCAAGTAGACTTTTGTTCGTTCCGTGTCTTGGTAAAGATCTTTTCAGGTGAAACCATGTCCCTTCGATATTGTTTGTGTGCGCGCCGGTCTCAGGGTTTTTAAATTCAATTGTATGATTTACAGTTAAATGTTCGAATTCTGCTTTTTCGAGATATTGATAAGAACTCCAACAGTCGCTAATAATTGTAGTTTGTGGTTTGATATACTTTTCGATCATGCCCGACAGTGTAAATTTTGAACGATCTTCAACATGTACAAAAAACACTAAAAATAAATTAATTAATTATAAAATTTTTAATTTAATTTAAGAAAAAATTACTTTTTTGTGGATTCGCATTCCTTTCTATTCCTCCAAATATCCAATAAGTTTTGCGACGCGCTCCTCGATTGTATTTTTTTTTTCCAAAAGCAGACTCGTCTCTTTCTACGACTTTCCCAGGTCCTCCAAGCGGTTCGGAATACATTTCTAAAATATCAATACATATACAGCGCATAAAACTAAACCAGTCTACAGCTGTATTTTAACTAATTGACACTTCTCGCATCGTCAATTTTTGAGTCATTTCATAGCACCAACAAAAAATTGTTGATATTATTTGCTTAAGGGATAAATTTGATTTTGCGAACCAACTTTTATTTCGGATTGATATTCTTGATTTGCATTCATTGTTTGAACAATACCACGCATAACCATCAATGATGTCATTTCTTGTTTTTATTTCCATTTTCGAAAAACATTTATTACAATTTTTTTCGGAACTAATTAACTTCATTGAAACGCACCAATTGATTAATGTTTCTTGATTTATTAAAACACGAGTATATAGATGCTCAAAAGTCTTAATTTCAGGGAATTTATTTAGTACTGTCGAACGCGTAATACGTTTCGGCGAAGGTAAGATATTATCGTCGATTAAATTTAAATTTCTTTTAGCCATTTGATATAATTAGAAAGGTTTAATGATTAATTATTTACAGATTATATATATCCATATATACCAATTTTTTAGTTATATCAATTAATTAGCATCGAAAGTTTTAATTAATTAGTAAAAATTCTGATTAATAATGCGATAAATTAACGGATATGCCGACCGTTTTAAGATCAAACAAAACAATTTTTAAAAAATATCTCATACAATTTTTTTTACCATTTGTTTTAATTATTTGATAAAAAAAGATTTATTTCACATAAAATTTATATTTCCGTTATAATCAATCAAATTTATTTAGTTTATATTTTATTTTTAGAAAAGAGGAAATAATTTCTTGAGGTAAAAAGGGTCGGGAAATCCGATTTTCAACTTATTTTTCGAAAATAACTTAATCCTAAGGCCTAAAATCACAAAAAATTAAAATTGGTCCGAGGTCAAGGTCACACTAGTTCGGCAGCCTCAAATTTGAAATAAGCTCACCGAGCTTCAGTTATAATTTTAGTTTCAGTTATAATTTTTATTTTAAAATTCTTAAAAAAACAAATAACTTGATTGTTTACTTAATTAATTAAATAATAATTAATAATTATATCTTGGTCTGATTTTCAAAAGACAAAAAACTAAAAAAAATCGAAAAATTTTCGATCGATTTTCCCGTAAAAATATCACATTTTTTAAGTGAAAATTAAGAAAGAAATACCACTTTGTGCTATAAATCTTAAACCAAAATACAAAAAAAAAGCTAAAGAACACTTAAATGATGTTAAGTTTATAGAAAAATTAGACGATTATCTTCAATATACAGTCAACCAACACAATATTATACTAAATCTAGATTGCTTTAGTCCTGAATGTACTTCATGTTAATGCTGTTTCTGATTACATGATGCTATTTGATACCATTTAAGTTGTTGTTTAATGCATAAAATTGAGTATCCAGGTTTGTTCCCTAAAAAGTTTGTCCGTAAAACAATATCAAAAAAAATAAAAGCTGGTCCGGTTATGTCTAAACGCAACCCTCTCAACTTTTTGCAAAAACAACACCCTCTATAAACCAGTCAAAAAATAGGAAAAAAATTTTTTTTTTTTGAATTTAGATATGTAATCCCTTTGGAATTAAGCTTGTAAATTACGTAATTTTAAGTTCTATCAGAGAATCATTTTAAATAAAGGTATAAAGGACTTCATCATAGAAATCATAGAAAAAAAAGCAAAAAACAATTTTTTTTCAAGAAAACACAACACCCTCTCAAAAACTAAAGATTTTTCAAAAAAAAAATTTGAGAATATTTTTTCTAGCTTAATTTTTCTCAAGGAAGCTGAATCTGTAAACAGAATTTGGAAACGATCATTATTTTTTAGCAAAATCCTCATTAATGTGAAAACAATTTATTTTAGTAAATTCAACACATCAAACCAGGGTCGGCGCCAGGCTAAAATTCTAGGTGGTGCCGATGACCTGGGTCAAAACTAGAACTAGTCATTTATCCCATAAAGATAAAGTCCTTTTTTCATTCCCTTGAACACCTATCGTCACCCCTTTCCCTTAAAAAAGCAATGATTTTTATACCTTTATTTAAAATGGTTCTCTTTATTTTCACGTAGATATTTACCGTATTTACCCGGATTTTATAATAATTCGAATTATTTGTTTGATAAATAAGAATTAGAAGAAATATTCTTAGTATTTTCTAAGGTAGTTCGAATCATTTTCCAATTGTTTCTTTTATTTGAGTTATTTTTTGAAAAAAAAATCATTCGATTAGAAGAATTTATTTGATAAACCGGTATATTCTTAATTTCGAGTAAATACGGTAGCATCAAAAATATCCTTTCTAATTATTGAACAAAGTAAAGAAATTTTCAAAGAAAAGAATATATAGCTGGTTAATTATATTTTTTTTCAAGAAAACACAACACCCTCTCAAAAACTAAAGATTTTTTTTGAAAAAAAAACTTGATATATTTTTTAAAGCATTTAAAATTATTCAAATAAAAGAAGAAATGAAGCTTTTATACCAGTTCAATAAATGATTAATTACTCTTTAATATATTTTTTTTTTTCGGCCCCTCTTCCTTTTTGAATGGAGAGACTGGCGCCCCCTCGGCCCCTCCCTTGATGGTGATTATAAGCCAATCTCAGTCTTAACGACATTTGCTTTGTTGTTTTAAAGATTGGATTAATTTCAAATAATCAATTCGGATTCGAAAATTGTTGGTTAAGATGATACAAAACTTTCCACAAGCTTTGCGGAGAGAGTTTTTTTTAAGATTTCCCCAAAAAATAATGAATGGATATGACGAGCTACTGTTTCTTATTATTCGCAATCAAAAATTAAAGCAAGAATTAAAGATAAAAAATTATTAGAAATTTTTAAAATAAAAAACAGCGACTTAGAGCATAAGGTTTTTTTAAAAGCTTTTTAGCTGAAATATTTTTTTTTTCAACGTAAAATATTCAGTTGATGGCCCAATGGTTCGAGTCGTTGGATGGGTTATCTGGAATTTTGAATTAAATAGCGAACCTAGTTTATTCAAGGTTCCAGGTCCTACTCCTACCAAAAAATGTTTCACTCAATAGAAAAAAATTTATCATTTAAAAATAAGACAAATATTGTCAATTTGCATATCAAAATTATAAATTTATAAATTGTATGGACTGATTTATAAATTGTATGAATTTACAAATAGCATAGAACAAATATATCCCTTTGAAAATAAAATTCTTGTGTCTCATTGAGTTCACGAGCTCGACACTAATCAAAAAAAAATAGCCTATAAATATTTAGCAGGCAATTTATTTTGTTGATGATGATTGGTCTTCAATTGAAGAGAGAACAATAAAAAGATGATTGCGACACACAGGAATTTTATCGGAGCATTTTATTACAGGCTTAAACATAGAATCTAATTATCCAGGTATATGCAATGATGAATTCTGAAAGACGCTTAGTAAATTAAATAATCTGGATCAAAATTACGACATGAGTATTGACGGATACGTAGATTCAGACTCTTGTTGTCAAACTTTTGAAATACCGAATGATTCAGATATAGTCAACGAAGTTTTATCAACGACAAATTAAAGGAAAGTCAAAATCAAATTCAAATCGACGATGATGAGTTAGAAGACGAATCAAGTTTTATTTCGATGAAAGAAGGTGGAAAAATTATCGGCCAATGGATTTCTTTTTTTTTAAATTTTATTGCGTTGACTCTTGACAAATAAAACAGATTAGGAATTTGTTAAAATTGTGTCAAACTCAAAGATTAATAAATTTTAAGCAATCAAAAACTTTTTTTCAAAATTGTCAGTAATTTTTCTCTTCCGTTTTATAAATTTTATTAGTAAAAAACTAAATCTCTCTCAAAAAATTTCATTTTTAGTGGGCATGAATGAAGAATAACGCGGAAACGGTCTTTTTTTCAGATATTCCATACGTTCTATATATATTCTGAATCGTCTCGTCGAGCTGATCACGAATCTGTGGTCGGTTTGACCTTGACCTTGCTTATTTCAAAAGTTCTAAAAAAAGGCCGTTTTTCTCCATTAAGGTTTCGTTTTTTTACAAAAAAAATATAGAGGTTCATTTACAAATTATTTTTAATTTTTTAAACAATTAACACAAGAAAAAGTCTCAATCATTGTTTATTATTCTCTAAAAATTTTGAATGAATTATATTTGTAACATATCTTTTAAATTTTATTTTAAGAATTGATGCTTATTTTTGATGATAAAAAAAACTAATTAGCTGCTATTTGAGCAAAAAATGTTATTTTTTTAAGATTTTTCTATTTTTTTTACTGTCTCTGATAAAATAAAAATCTAACAAAATAAAAGTAACAGTAAACCTTTTCAAAAAATTGTGCCTTTACAAGGTTTTACTGTTACTTTATTACTCATATTTTCGTTTTGTATACATTTACAGCCAATAAACTAAACACAAAAATCTCTAGACCAAATAAAAAAAAATTAAAAAATTTTCTTTAATTTGATTTACTTTTATGACGGGAAAATATTTCGAATAGGGCAAATCTTTTCGTACCGCAGTTTCTTTTTTCCTAGAAAATGGTTTCAAAATTCTAAAAACTGACGAAAATTCTAAGTATGCTGTTTATTAAACAGCATACTTAAGACTATACTAACTATAAATCTATTTAAACTAAATAAAATAATAAAATTTTATTGATTAATTGCATATACATCGGCCCATACAATTTATAAATTGTATGAATTTACAAATAGCATAGAACATATTCAAAATAGCGGGCAAAAAGATGGGATTAAACGAAGTTAGTTTTAACATTAAAAGTATTGGCGGAAATCCGTTCTGTTCAGATTCGCGGATATAAACAAAATTGGATATAATAGAGTAGGCACATAATTGCGAGATATTACTTTCAAAATTCAATTCATTTGAAAAATTTCAATTGCTATTTATTTAAATAAAAAGTTTATATTTGCAGTATATTGTGCCAATTCAAGGTCACATTAAATTCCATTTCCTGAACTTCAACAATTTCATCATCATCAACTATATTACCAGCCTCTTGATTGTCGTAATCTCTTCTAGCTCTTCTGATGTAAATTCTTCGTCTGATGATGTCCTTAACGCAGCTTTATTATAACCTGTAAATTTGACTTTGTTCTTTTGTCTTTTTTGAAATTTCTCTTATTCCATTTTGAAACTTCGATTCCAGCCGGCTAGTTAGCACTATTGGTCATAGTCAGAGACACCAAAAAATGCGTTTTTTTAAGGTCCGAAAATGCGATTAAAAATGGCAAGTTAAAATTTTTTGTTTTTTTTTTATTTTGATTTTTTTTTTGCAAAAAAAAAAATATTACTGCTTGCATATTACTATTGTTCCAAAAAAAAACGAAAAACACTAAAAACGAAAAAAACGAAGAATTCGTTTTTATTTTCAATTTAGTGTTTTTTCAAAAACGAAAAAAAAAAGAAAAAATTTCTGTAAATGTATAATTATTGTCTTTTGCGTGGAAGGTCAGAAGCGAAATAAGATTTTCAATCATATTATTCAAATCTATGATCAACAGAGGTTATCAAAATGAACACTCGTAAGGATATTAAGCATTTTAATCAGGATTCGAGAAATATTATTTATCTCTCTTTCGAATTACTTACCCAAAATAATAAAAAATACAAAAAGCTTAATTTTTTAAGTAATTTTTTTCGATTAAATGTATTTGATTATATTTTTACTATTATCTTTTTGTGATTCAAACGATTATAAATTTGAATAAAAATACTTTAAAACATCAAGCTTATTTGATCAACCTGATTTATAAATATACCTTAAAAAACACAAAAAAAGTGATTTTACAGTTTAAAGTTACACATTTAGTTAGTTTTAGAGTTAGTTTTCGTTAAAACTTTATTCAGTTAAGTACTCCATTACTTCCTTCTATTTTAAGTAAATAGTATGGTATAAGTAGTCTTGATCCAGAAAGATTGAAATATAACAGTAAATCTAATTGAGATCAACTCTGGATTTTTAATGAATAAAAATCTTTAATATAAGTTTTCGACAAAATTTTGGCGCTTTGTTTCTCGTTTTTAGTTTCATCTAAAAAATTTGTATTTTTTCGTTTTCATAAAAACACTAAATTAAATTTTAAAAACGAATTCTTCGTTTTTTTCGTTTTTAGTGTTTTTCGTTTTTTTTTGGAACAATAGTTTGCATATTGCGTATTTGAAAAAATTAATAATAATACTTTACATTAAATTTTTCTGGATCACGTGATAAAAAAAAAAAAATTGCAAAAATAAAAAAAAATCAAAAAAATCAAAAATCAAAAAATTTTAACTTGCCATTAAAAATGCGAAAAAATGCGAACACATTTTTTTGTTTCTGGTTATAGCATTTGCATTATTAGACTCAATTGTAATTTTGAATGCACGATAATACCTATTTGATATATTAGGACTCAATTCCTCAATTTTAATTTTTTTAGCAAAACTAGATCTTTTTTGGATCTACTTTCGGGCTCCACTGCCCAGTGTAATAAGAAAATGGCCGTGAAACGGCACTTAAGTTACGAACCTCGCTTAAAGCTGGACCTGTACCTGCTCTTTTTTCTCTGATTTTTTTATTTTTCGAGCGATTACCCATCTGTTATTGTCGTCATTTTAGAAATCATTTATTATTTTAGCTCTAACGTTTTCATTTACAGTTTGCTTTACACACAGTACTTCTTCTTAAGATCGTTTTTTAATTAATGCATTTTTATAGCTTCTGGGATTAGATTTTTGCTCAGTTGATGCTGGTTCATTTGATTCATCATGTGGTATATTTTGGACTTAATGTTGCTGCATCGGTTGTGATGCATTTCGAGCTATTGCTGGCTGCTTTATTAAAAATACAACCTTAATGTAATTATTTCAAAATGTTGTTAAATTCAAATCTGAAAAAAGGTTGAATACCAATGCAAATACAACCTTTTTGTTAACATTGTAGGTTCCATCTACTGATGGATGTTCAGATAAATAATTACCTTTTTTAGGATGTAAAGCCAAAATTAAAAAATAAATGTAATAAATTTAACGATATCGAGCAAGGGTCGTTGTTACGCTAAATACTACTTAACTTCAAAAAAATTCAAGCTTTTTTGAATAAAGCATTATTTTATTTTAAAAGCGTGTACGAATAATTAAGAAATTGTTTTTTTCAATTCCTCAAGGTTTTTTTTTTTCAAAAAAACACTTAATTTAGTTCGGTCCTCTTCTTAGTAAATTATTTTCATTTCCCTTCAGAATCTTTAAGAATTACATTTTTTTTTTAGATGGCTTGTGCTCCCAGTCTAAAAAAATATCAAAGTTTCTGTTAATTTATTTTTATTAATTTCTAAGAATTAAAGAAAAAATGAAATTTCTTTACTTTATTTTTATCGTTATTTTGTCGGATATCCAAGGTAAGCAACATATTAAATAATTCCTTTAGGGTGTGTTTTTTCGGTTCCATATTTAATTTAAAAAAAAATATACACTTAGAAGAATTTTAAAGTCTTATGATAAATTTAAGGATTGGATATCAAAGCAGATTACTTTATTAGTTTATCAAATCAAAAAATAAACAAAAGTGACCCAACAATTCTAATTGAAAGTTTTCAGACTCAGAATAAAAGACTTTGTCTAAAAGGCTGTCTCAAATATGATGGATGTGAATATGTCGATTTCAAAAACAAAACATGTATTTTATATTCATATAATGCAAGATTTTACATTTCATCAGACCCACAAAACAAACTCTATCGTAAAATAACAACTAAAAAGTAAATAATATACAATTATTTCTTAATCACCGCTCAAAAAAACGAAAGGAAATATTTGACATTTTTCGATTTAGCAAATATAAATTTTTTCCTTTTCATAAAATATTTTATAATTTTTTAGTAGTTTTTTTTCTGGCGAGAAATTTTAAATATATCAAGGCAGTTCTCAGATTAAAGTCGCCAAATTGGCTTGGCTTATATTAGAAAATCGATTCTGTCTAAGTAAACTTAAGTCTTTTTAATTATAAAAAATTATTTATTTTATGGTCTCAGATTTTGATGAAAATATTAGGACTTTTTTAGTTGTTGATATGATTAACAGCGTTTCTAATTAGAATAAAATTAAAAGTTCTAATATTTAAATATTTTTTTAGTTTAATGTTGGTTGGCTATTGGCCTATAAATGATGGTAATTTAAAAGATGTTTCTAAGGCTCAAGATCTATATGAGCAAACAAGCTTAGTTTTTATTTCAGACAGATTCGGAAATTCAAATTCAGCTTTTCGACTTCTAAATGGTTATGTGAGAGCTCCTCCTGGTACATATTTTAGTGGAGATTTTTCAATTACTGCATGGGTGAGATTAAATTCTTACGTAAACCATCAACGATTACTTGATTTTGGTAATGGCCGTGATAGCGATAATGTCCTTGTATCTTTATCGGGTACGAGTCAATCAATATATTTTCATAGCTATTATGGAAGTAACCAATATGTTTTTGACTCGACAACAATACTCCCTTTGAATATTTGGCATCATGTGGCATTTACTGTAGCAGGACCAGTTATGAAAATATTTGTAAATGGTACTTTAGTGGCAAACAAGACTCAATCAGCAACAAATGTTGTTCAGTCTGTAAATCGGCAAACTAACTATTTCGGTAAAAGTAATTTTGGAGATTCGAATGCGGATTGTGATTTGGATGATTTAAAAATTTACAGCAAAGAGCTTACTGAGTCAGAATTAAAAAAAGAATTTAAATCAGATTTTTTCTAAAGAGAAAATCTTTGAAGTTCAACATTAAATTTTTTTTAACTAATATAATTGAATGGCAAAA
Organism: Brachionus calyciflorus; assembly: GCA_002922825.1. Classification (NCBI taxonomy): domain Eukaryota; kingdom Metazoa; phylum Rotifera; class Eurotatoria; order Ploima; family Brachionidae; genus Brachionus; species Brachionus calyciflorus. The sequence continues at coordinate 243,957 of NTPY01001007.1, forward strand.
TGTAATTTATTGCACATTTTTACATTTTTGAGAGAAAAAATAAAAATCTCAAAATATAAAAATTTATAAAATTTT
>NTPY01001007.1:244186-262433 GCA_002922825.1 Brachionus calyciflorus
TGGTACAGTATAATCCAGAACTAAGTTAACAGGTTTTGGAGCCGGGCTTAAGCCGAAAAAAGTGGCTCAGAAACTGCGGCTTAAGCCGCTTTAAAACTTGGCTTCGGAACCGTTTAAGCCGCTTCGAAACTTTGGCTTATGCCGAGTGTTAACTTAATTACGAATTGTATTGCATAAATTGTTATACCCTTGTCATTGGAAGGAAAAATAACTTCATTTAAATCCTAATTTTGATAAATTCCAATTATCATAAAAACACTGTAGAAGTCCCAATTGAAAACAGCGTTTATTTTACTTTTGATACCTTCTTCACCTTTTTTGGTGAATATTTAATATGAATCTTATGTTACCAAATTTTTCTTGAAAATTTCTTTAAAATTTTATTTTCGTTGATTCATAAGAAAATTTCGGTATAAATTTCAACAGTAAACAGAGCCATTGCTCAAACTTTTTTAATTTAAAAATTAGCTTGGGAAAAGTTTAGTTCGAACTGGAGTAAAAACTTAAAATTTTTTTATAGAAATTTAAAATATTAGAATATTTAAAAAAAAAAAGTTAAGTATAGAAAAATTAGATTTCATATCCAAACTTCTTGATAACATTTTTTTCATTGTCATTTATTTTTAGAAAACTTTCGAGATTTATTTTCCACAGATTAATTGATTTCGTATGTATAGGTCTTTTAATTTGTTGATTAGACCATTCTGTATTTGAAATAATTATTTTTGATCCAACGTATTTTTCATGATTCAAAAAGTTATTAGTCCATGTTAACTGTATAAATTCAACTATTTGCTTAATTTTTTTAATTGATTCAGTAACCAAATCTTCATATCTTATCATTAAACAAAAATTTTCACCTATTTCATCACACTGTTTTTTAACATTCAAATTGTAGTAAATCCAAGAATTTAAATAGCTATTAATCTTTTGATTATTTAAAGTTGAATTGAAAACTAATTTTAAAGAATAGATCACGGCTCTAGGGTCTCTAATCATATAAATAAATTTAGCTTGAGGAAATATTTTATGCAATTGTTTCATACTGTACAAAATATTTGGATCTTTAGTGCAGAGTTTTTTGGAATTTTTTGACATGTCTTTTAAAATCCGATAAATAAATAATCCATCTGCTGAATCAGTCGAGTCCCTTTTGACTCCAGCTTGATTCAATAATTCTATTGTATTGTTGTTTTGGTAAAAGACGCGATAAAATTCTAGAAATTGAGGAATTATTTTAGTTTCTGGTCCGCAATTTACATCATCATGTACATCTAAAATAGCTCTCATTAAAGTTGTACCTGAACGTTCATAACCACCGATGAAAATATAATTAAAACCGAAAACACTTTCAATTTCAGTCGTTGTACTTTTCTTTCTGGAAATAAGTAGAAATGTGGAAAACAATACGATTCCAATTATCGAAAAAAAAATATTTTTTTGAAGTCTTAATTTCATTTTATTCTTTTTTGAAAAAAAAAACTTAAAAATCTTAAACCTAATATTAAAATTAAACAAGTCAAATACAGACAGGAAATTCATTATTGCCAAACAATTATTTTATCGAAAACTTTGCATGCAATATGTTGCATAATATAAACAAAAAAAAATTTTTTTTTGTTTGGAGGCAAGGCAATTTTTAGGCAAAATTTCAACGACAATTGAAAATATTTATTATTAAGCTTGTCAAATATTTAGGAAATTAGAAAAAATTTTAATAATAGTCACGTGCCTGATTGTAAGAAATTAATAAAATAACGAAATTAGTATCGAATTAACGTCGAACACTTACGCGTATCGTAATCGTAACCAAACGAGAAAATGTTAAAACTTTTGATCACGTTAAAACCGGGAAGAGATTATTTTAATCAGCATAGTATTACTTTATAATTTGTTAACCGTAACCAATTAATTGTTAAGACCAAAGAGGCTCTTCGAAATCCGTGAAATTTAGATAAAAATTCAAAACAGGTAAATTTTAAAAAATTTACTTTTTTACAATTAAAAATAAATTAAACAAATCTTCTAAGCGACTAACTCAAAAATATTTAGTTGGAATCAAGGTTTAAAAAAAATGATTTTTAAATATTTATTTTTTCTTTTTAAAATTTTTTTTTGATTATTATTACAATCGAGTGACATTTTCATTAGACGACAAATCAGATGTGACCATATTTTTACTAATTTTTTTGTCATTACCAATACCTACTTGAGTCAATAGTCCAACTGATTTACTCAAGTGCATTGAATACATACTATTAATAACAGCATTCGGATTTAAAGCGCTATCGAATAAAAACCTTTTGTCTAATTCGAGTTTTTTTTGGCTAATTTTGTCTATAAATTCATTTTTATATAAAATTAATTGCTAAAAAATTTTAAAAATTGAAAAATAATATTAGAAGGTAAAACTTAATATTAAAAATTACCTTTTCTCTATAATCTTTTAGATTATTCAAAGAAAAATCAACAATTTGTTTTATAAGTTTTTGTTTAACTTTTAACAATTCTTCGATTTTAGAATTTTCATTAACTGCATAGGATACTGATTCTTTTTCTATTTTTTTTGACAACCTAATATTAAATTTAAAAAAGATTAAATTAATATAGTTTTCCAATTCATAAATTTTGCAGTAAATTTATGAAAAAAGTTAACATTTTTTAAAAATATCTTAAGATGGTCTTAAACATCCCAATGGAAAATATCTTAAAACATCTAAAAAAACTCGAGAGCAAGATTTGAAGCAAGAAATTTCGATATAAACTGCTGCATTTAAATTTTATTTTTGAATATTTTTGAAAACTGATAATTGCGGCATTTATTCTCGAAAATGATTAAAAATTTTTGAATTTTTTTGTCATCTAAAGTTAAATTCTTTCGGATGAAGTATTAAAATTAGATAAAATAATTAATAAAAAAATTCAATAAATTTATTTATTTTTTTCGCTATTTTTTGGGCCTTAATGCCATGCTTATTTTCAAAATTTCGATTATAAATACCGCAATTTCGAATTATCACTTTTCAAAAAAAAGTGTTTTTACCTGTTTATTGCGTAATTAGAATTCGAATTTTCGAGTTTAAATGCCGCCAGAAATAACAAGGCATTACGGTAGAAAATATTTTCGAAATATTTCTACTACCGTAAATATATTTTTTTAGCGTCCCAATAAAAGCCCGAAAAGTTGGCTTTAGTGACACAAAAAAGTTGTTTTAAAGCGATGTTTAAAAAACAAATATTTACGGTATAATAGACATGAGTTTTAAGGGCTCAAAATCCGCCAAATTTCAATGATTTGACGATCATTACACTGTAAAAAATATGTCTAAAATTTAACACAATTTGAGTTAGGTTTGAACAATTCTTTTTTCATCTTAAAAAATGTGTAAGATCTAATTTTACACAAATTTTTTCCAGCGTAAGAGTCTAAAAGAAAGCTTACATTTTAACTTTGAGAAAAATAAATTATGTGACCATAATTTACCATTCGCAAAATGTAAAAATGCCAGTTTTAATGCTGTATTTATAAACAAATATTTAGGCTAGCTAATCCATGATCTAGTAAATATGTAATTACAGTCAATTTTTATAATTTAATTCTTCTTTTTTTAGGCATTTTACTCTTAATGTGACACTCTATATATAATAGAAATATATAAATCTCATAATAATAAGAAATGGTACAAAAAGATAAACTTAAGTTTAAATCAGTTTTTTACCTAGCTAATTCTTCCTTATCTTGAACACTTTCATTCAAAATCTTTTTTTTTGTTTTGATCACCAAATGAGTTTGTTTATTAATTTGGGTTATTTCCTTTTCGGAAAAAAATTTAAGTTGTTGCATGCGATTCTCATGTATTTCATTTATTGCCTTTTCCAATCTAATACAAAGCTTAACAAAAAAATTTTATCAATAATTAGAAGCAAGAAAAAGTTTTTTTTTTAATTTACAGTCTCAACACATGAAAGTTTTAAATTCATTATTTTGGTATAAGTCTCTTCATAAATGGATTTCATTTTATTTACACATTTTTCTGTATTTGTCAAATTGAAATTTTTTAAGTCGAATTCTAAGGACGATTTCGACGATTTTAAAATGAATAACTTTCGCTTTTTTTCGACTTTTATTTTCGACCGTACCGAATCAGTTTTTGTACGATTTATTTCACTGGTTAAACTTTCACTTAATTCTTTTATTTTCTTAAAAAAAAATTAAAATACTTTATAAAACTTTTCTTTAATATTTAAAATTAAATCTTACCTTTTCAGACTCTTTTTCCAATCTATAACATTTTTTAAAACATGCTTTTAAAATTTGTTGATTGCTCTTATTCTTTTTTAATAATTCTAAATCAATTTCAGTGAACAAACTCGGATCGTTTAAAAACGTAAGATTATTTCTATTTTTATCGAAATGATCTGAATCGTTGAAAAATAACGAATGTGATCTCGGTATATTAAACATGCTATTACTCAACGATTTCGAAATGTTCAAATCGGATTTTTTAATTTGATTGTATTTTTCACCTGAAATCGAATAGCGATTTTCGCGTGGTTTTAAATTGCTTAAACTTGGACAATTATTTAAGCTTTTGAAGTCAATATGATTAATGTTATTAACACTTTGAGATTTTTTCGATGCTTCATTTTCCGACTCGTCGTCCAAATCGAATAAACCATTCACTGGTTGAGGATTCTGTTCAGAAAAAAAAATTGTTTTATTTTGTTGTTAGTATTTTAGAGGTTATTAGTACTAGTTTAATAAAAAAAATCTAGCGTTAGTTTTTTAGTTTATAAATAAAATTTTTGTAAAATATGGTAAGATAGTGATTTTTATTTGATTTTTTTGATTATTAAATTAATTAAGCTCTATAAACAAGAATTCATGAGGATATTTAAAAAAAAATGGTAATTAAAAGTTCCTTTTTTTAGAATTATGATTTATATTTATAAACGTGTTGATTCGACCTCTGTCTAAAAAATAATGTCAAAGTTTAGTTTATAATGGTTAAGATTTTTGGCAAAATTAAATTCTATCGATATTCGTATCACCAACGTTTGCAGTAAACACTTGCTTGCTTATAGTCACAACGACTATATCCGATAAATGACTAGTGCTATGGGGATAAGGTAGTAAATAACTTTATCAAAAATTTGTTTTACCCTACGGGTTAAGTAAAAAATGAATTTAAAAAGAGATGAGTTTGTCCAAAATTTAATCGATTTTGTTTTATAATATAGCCTAATGTGCAAGTATTCACGTTATTTAATGCATCATGGGGCTTTATGAAAACTTGAAAATAAAAACCCTAGGTTAATGCAGAAATTTAAAGGAAAAATTTTAAAAACAATTTTAGGTTTTTTTTAATTCAAAAAAGTATGGGGTTATACCCGAGTTTAATAGAGATGGGAGAGCATCAAAAAATAATAGTAGAGATAACCAAAAAATTTTAGTTTTATTCTAATGGAAAATTGACCATCAAGACCATGTTAGAGTTTTTATTTTTAATTTTGAGAAAAAATAAAGACATTGTCTTTATTTTAAGAATAATAACAAAAATTGACTAAATTGTCATTGAAATATTCCACCAAAAAATCTCGTAAAAGCTTTCAAAATTTAAGAAAACTTTTCGAATTTGTTCAGAAAGTTCGAAAGACCTATTGAAATTTTTTTGTTAGATAATCAATACCTGAAAAAAAGGGAACAATTTTTGGGTGATTTATGTCCTTAAAAGAAATCTAAAGTAAAATACTTATTTTCGAGGAACCAGCTTTTAATGTAATAATTTATCAAGCATTAACTATAAAGAGTTTCATTTTTTCTATTGAACTTTAATTTTACTGTCAAAGATAAATGATAAGCATAGAAGAAATAAATAATTTAATGACATAAGAATCAAAGATTTTTTTATCGATTTGATCTGAAGTTAAAATTCATTTATTCGAATTTTTATCAAAATGAATTGAATTCCGATATAAAGCTAATCCTGAATGATTTTTTTGTCCCAATCGTTCCGTATTATTGACAACCGTTGACTCCAAAATCAAAGCGTTTTTACTAAAAGTTGGTAATACGTTACTTTTTACCCATAAATCTTAATTTTGCCAAATTTTGATCATTCGAAAATTAATATTTATATTCAGATTCTACGACCAGACACTTAAGATTGACTTGAAAAAATGCTTAAAAAAGAAGTTAACATTAGCTATTTTCATATTTCTTGATGATTTACACCCGATAGTATAGAAAACATACTCTTTAAAATATCGCTTTATTCATCAGTAAAATTTTTTAAAATATCTAGGAGAAAGACAGGTATTCTACCGGTATCCTATTTTAGAAAGGAAATGTGAAACCTTTTAATTTTAGGGTTTTTTTGAATGATCAAAAATTTAAAATAAAAAAGACAAATAGTTTTAAAATTAACTAACTTCAATAATGTCATCAGTAAGATTTCGAACTATTTCTTCCTTGGTTAATTTTGCTACATAATTAATAGGATTGACTAAAGCTGAAGCAAATTCTGACATTTGAAGTAAAAAAAAATTAATCTAAAATAACTAATAGGAAAGAATTTATAATAAAATCAAACCTTCATATTCTTCCGGCACATAATCTCCAATTTGAATATGTACAAATAAATTAGTCATTAACAATTGTTGATTGGATTCATTTTTTAAGCATATGAATCTGTAACCAGGTCTGAGTCCAACTACTGGAAGAACTCGGTAACCAATAAATTTATATTGTTCATCGTAAGCTGTAATTTTTAACGTGGCAAGTTGAGGCATTATTATCTTATCAAAATTAAGTTTCTTTATTTTTTTGAAATTTGATAAATTTTAAATGTGAATTAAAAAATACTTTTTTGAACGAATAACCATTTGGATCTGAATAAAAAACATTGAATAATTTACTAGATGACGCTTTTACTTTATGAGCCTTTTGTCCTCTTATTGAATCGGCTGGCAGACCAAATAATTCAACTGTAACTGTTTGACCTAATCTCTTATCCTCTCCTCTAATATGATTTAAATATATTCCGCTAATTATCTTAAATTGTATTTAGGATTTAGTTTGAAATAATTAAAACTTAAATTTAAATTACTCTAATTTTTAGAGTTGAGGCTACAATTCCATCGACTGGTGAGTCTGTTAATGGATCAAATAGCTTATTCACATCAGTACGCCTCATAATTTCTGGTTTCAAAATATAACCACATCGATTATTGTATTCAAATTTGCCCAAATTTAGCTGCATACCAGTGTCCAAAGTTTGAAAGTTAAGAGCGACCATTTGACATCCAACATTCCAATAAATCTATTTAATCAAATTTTTTTTTGTTCAAGCTTATTAATGTTTATTAGAAGAAGAATTTTAGAATTTACTTGTGGGATGAAATTATCTGATGATATTCGAGTTCCTTTAGGATAAATTCGACTAAATTGTCTTTTATTGTAACTAGGTTAAAACTCAATAATTATAAAATTTTTAATTTTACGAGTAGAAAAGTTATTACTTAACAAAATCAGTCGATTTTTCTTTATGTAAACTCAAAGCACTTGTTTCGACAAATGAGGACATTTCATATGATCTATTTTTTCCTTTAATTTTCTAATTTGAGAAATCTTGACAAAAATCCAAAGACTCGACAAAAAACTTACTTTGAGATATTTCAAATGTTCTAAAAGTAGTAGGTTGTAGATAATTAACTAAATGAGCCATTTCGCTAGTTACCAAATTATCCCTTTTATAAGATGAATCCTGTCAGAAATTAAGAAAAATAAAATAAAATTTTCCAAACAAAATTTTTCAAATTAATCCTACCGATGAATTCGAAATTGAAGGCTTAACTTGTGATTTTTTTAATTCTTGATCTTCTTTTTCACTATCGGAACTATCAGTTGTTTGTAAGCTCTCGCCACGTGGTAATTGACGTAAAATAGAAGCTGAATCGCTGCGAGATGTAAGTTTAAATGGTTCACTATTTGTTGTTAAAACAGGTGGATGCAAATCGGAATGCTTTGGATTTTGTATTAGAGAAATGGAGCGCAAATAATCGCTTGAAACCACTTCTTTAATACTTTCTTTATTTTCATTTAAATTTTGAATTTCTTGGATTTAAGAAAGTTTAGATATTAGATCTTGAAGAAAAAAAAAATTTTCAGCAAACTTGAATAGATTTAAGAAGTCAAATCACATCATTTTTAACATCAAAAAAAAATTAAATTTTTTGGGGTTTATGATACTGTAATCCTATCTTCATTAGAAATATTTCTTTTTGCTGAAAAATTTTTTTATAAATGTAACTAAAAATACTTTCTGATCTTTTTTTTCTAAACTTGACTAGAATTTTATATTTCAATTCTTCAGGTGATGGTAGAGGTACACCTGGTTTAAGTGGATATTCAGATAGAGGTTCTATAAGTAGTTGCGTTCCTAATATATCTTTTAAATACTTAACCATTTTCTCTTGCATTTTTTTTCCACAAAAGTTCTCGAAAGATAATAAAACGGGATATGGTGATGTCTTGAAAGCAGACTCGTTTATTGCTTCTATAGCCTCGCTGAATAAAATTTTAGTACATAAAGTACGACCATGTGTTATAATAGGCTCATCTAAGGTGTCATCCTCGTGACAGTCTAATTCAATACATCTACATCCACTTAATAGGACTTGTCTGTACATTTCAGCATCACTTTTTCCAGTTAATTGATGACCTGTCAAATATGTATTATGACTTGAATTTACAAAATAGTGCGTTAATGGTTGATCCATATCGTCATGTAATTCATATTTAACTGGATCTACAACTTCATTTTCAAAATCCATGAGATACCTCATAAGACCATCAGAAGATAATCTTTCTGATGAGAAAAAAAATAAATAGCTTGGTCTATTGAAAATAATATCTTGTTTAAAAAATTACTTTTTTTACGGAATGAATCATCTGTTTCAAATTTATCGATTAATTCAGTTGCTTTTTGAACAGTATAAAATGGATATAACAACTCGTTTAAACATGGATCTCGTTGTTCTTTGTTTAGAAACATTTCAAATTTTTCTGGAGCTAAGTAGGTTTTGGTCTTGGTAGAACTTAAATAAGTTTAAATTTTAATATTGTTTGAATTTTGATGTAAAAAAAAACAAACAAACAACGGCTTCGTTTGTAAATAAAAAGTTCCGATTGAGATCTAATGATATTAATGTGACAAAAACGAAGGATTTTAAAATTTTTATTGTATGAAGAATCAATTTTTGAAAAAAAAAAAACCAATTAATAAAAATAAAACCTACACTCAAAATATATTTAAATATAAGAACCAATTTGATTTATTTGATAATCCCAACAAAATTAGGCGAAATTTTTTTGTTCGAATTAAAAAGAATTGATTATTATGAGAAATTTTTTAGAAAAATTCTTTTAAAAGAAAACACTAAGATTTTGTTTTAGTGGGAAAATGGTTTTTGATTTATAATTTTTTTAAATAATTTTTAGAAGATCTCAAATCGATAACATAGACTAATAGTTGAGATCTTATGCGAATTGGGTAAGTGAGAATCTATAGATCTAATATGAGATTCTGACAAGGATGCACCAAAATAGCTCTTGGTTTAAATCTCCTAAAATGTTTTTTATTTTTATTTTGAATTATATTCTTAATTCGTATCAAATGAAACTCTTCTTTACAACCTGTCGCGAACGTATCCCGCTGCACCTTTATTAGTAAAATTCTATTTTAAAGAGGCCTTTTCAGTTACATACACCTTATATGCAATTTTGGGTATCTTTAGAAATAGCAATTTACGACTGTTCATTTTCCCTTTCATCCTTGAAGATCGACTTCTCTGACTTCTGCTTTTATTAGATTTTTAATTGTCTAAAAAAATTTTTAATAGAAAAATTAATTGAAGTTATAATTTTTCTATTTGGTGCAAGTGGTATCTTGAATTAAATAAATGACTTAATTTTTTTTAAAGCTTTTCATAACTGTTTTTCAAATTAAGATGTTTAAATCCTCTAAATCGCTTACTTAATCCATAATTGTATAAAGAAAATTAAAAAGTATGAATAACTATTGTAGAATTTCCGTTTTTCAAATGCTAATAATTAATAAATATTTAAAAAAACAAAGACAAACAACATATCACAAAACACAACATGCACACATTATACAACATTTTTAACTCTTCAAAATTATTAACTTACTCTTTAGAGCTGAGAAATATTTTATATTAATTTTTAAAATTTTTCAATTTTTTCTTATTAGGAAATATGATTTCAAAAAAATATCTTACTAGTTCAAAAATATTGGATCAATATCCCGAGTCGAAATAAGACGTACAAATAACTTGAAAAATTTAACATTCGATAATACTTTTTCGTCCATTAAATCATTCTATTAATTTAAAATAATTAAGATACTTCTAGGTTTGATATTTTAATGTATAAAACAATACTTTTCCATGTGGTAGACCTACTGATTGCAATGCTTCAAGAACATCTTGTCGCTCAGCTTCACCAGACTTACCACTTGAACCTAAAGCTTCCATCAAACTTTATTAAAAAAATATTCGGAATTATTGTTATAAAGCATAAATAAACAAATTAATATATACGCTTGGACTGGTAGTTTTAAATCTTTAGTTTTATTGTCTAGTACACCTTTACCAAAAAACAAGTAGTTTTTCAATTTAATTAAATTCTCCCATGGTGATAAATTTTGAATTCGTTGATTTGTTATGCATTTAAGTATGAATTTAGTCCATGTCTAAAAGAACATTAGGTATTAAAAATATTGAAGTTTGGATAAAACCTACTTGTGCTTTTTCAACAGCTCGATCATCTACAGATATAAAATTAATAATTTGAATGTTACAAAAATCATAGCCATAGTAAATTGATATTGTCCTATCTTGTATTGGACTTTGTGATTTTTCACTAAAAAAATATTCTCTATTGCTTCTGTCCTTTTTTATGAAAAGTAAAAATTTTTTGATTTTTAAATAAAATTTTTTTTTTTAATTATAATTACATTTGGAACCCGAGCGTATTTTCCTGTTTTTACATCACGAATATAGGCTAAATCAATAATTTCTTGTTTCTGTATTTAGGCAAAACAAATAAATATAAATAAAAAAGATTATTGATTTGTGAAAATTTTCAATTCTTCAAAGCGGAGTTATAATTTCGATTATTTTTTTAATTTACAAAAGATTTGTCGAACGTAAGTGTTTCATCGCAAAATAAAAAATTCAAACATCTGAAACAGCAAAAAGACTCTCGTTTTTTACCAAATCAGAACTTAGGTATTTTCAAAAAATTTTTTTAAATAAAAAAACGCTTAAAAAAATAATTTCAAAATCAGATCTTAGAAATTTATTTTTGAACAAATTAACACCTAGAAAACAGTGACTAAACACTGACGCTTAAACGTTGTTTAAACAGTGTTTAAACGCTGTTTTTTTTTTATCTTGGGTTATTTTCTTTAAGAGACTGGGAATAAAATTTATTTAAATTTCAAATTAAAATTAACTGCGAAATTAAAATCATTTCATCAAACATATAGAGTCTAGGTAATTTTGTTATCATTTGACTACGATTTTCGTGATTAAGAAATTGGTGATCATTTTAATTCAAAATATTTAACTTGAAAAAAATTGGTGACAGTCAACCGTAACTTATGATGGTAACTGTAACCAGTGTTAATTTGCCTTAATTTTCTTTTTTATTCATTTAAAGATTTTGAACTATGGTTACGGTTTGGTGTTACATTTATAATTAGAATGAGTGTATTTGAAAATTGGAAGCGAAAAAAATAGATATCTCAAAGAGAGTAAGACATAGCTAATGTTACTAAGTTAGGAATAGCTATACACTTTATAACTCCTAGTCATAACAATAATGTAATAAATAAAGCGAAAAAAAAATAATAAAAATAAATTTATTATTAATCAAGGAATCAAATTAAAAATTCAGTTTTTCCTCGATAGAAAAAAATTCACGTCAATAAAATTTGACGTGACTTTAAAATAAATAAATTTAAAAAAATAATAAAATTTCTTTTTTTCAATCTTATTTACTTTCATCACGGAAATGAATTAGTTTTTTTAAGATTTATGAGAATGTATGGAAAATGAGCAAAATATGACCACTTGCTTATACAAATGTTTAAGACCATAAATAATTTTTCGCTAAAAATTTAATAAATTGTCTTTTTTCTAAAAAAAAAATATTTTTTTTTTGTTACCTGATTTCGGTCTCGCCAATATAAAATTAAACAATTTCGATCTGCTTTCAATGTCCCAAGTGATGGCAAAAATGGGCTATTTTTCTCGCTTGCACTAGCCGATTCAGTCCATTTGAAAAATTTTGTCGACTCGAGCATAGATGGCAATGGACTGTCTAGCTTAAGCTTAGTCGAAAATACTGATGTTTGAGCAATTGCCATTTAATTAACAACTTTTATTTTCTTTTATTTGAAAGTATAAAAAACAAACAAACAAACAATATATAGTTTATATCATTTATTCATAAATATTAATGATTTCTTTTAGTTTTCTTAAGATAAAATAAAAAAGATTTGATCTATATTATCATTTAATTATTTATATTGTTGTTTTTTTTTCTAATATTATTAACATTTAAGGTATACGAAAAAAAAAAGAGAGAGAGTAACCCTGAAGAAAAACTGAAGTGCTGTTTTGTTAGTTAATTGGGTCGAAAATTAACGAAGAAAAAAAAACCAACCAACAACAAAAAAAAATCATAATTTTTTAATAAAACTTTTTTCGATAAATTTAAAAAAAAAAATTATAATATTTTACTTTTTCAAAAATAAAGGTATGATATTATTATGAAATGTTTGAATCATTTATTCTCATTTCTTTTTTATTAAAAATAACAAACTACTTTGAAATTTAAAAAAAAATTATTATTTTTTTTTATGAATTGTTTATCAAATACCGGGAAAAAATATTGAAAAAAAAAATTTTTTTTTTCAATTCTTTTTTTTTCGTGGTTGATGAGAATAAAGACTACGTGGTTTTGATTAGTAGTGTATTCAGTTTATCATTGATGAAAACAACCTCTTATCTTAAATCCATGTAATTTTCTATTTCGAGGATTAAAAAACATTATCAGGATTAGGCAACAACCGAAAAAAAAAAACTAAATGAACAGAGATATGAGTTTTTTCATATTTAAATCTTTTTTTTGTTCAAATGGTATTTTTAATAAACAAATGGCTTGATTTGGGAGTTTAAGCTTTAATAAGTAGATTAAAAAAGATTTAAAATAAAAAAAGAAAAGAAAACATTTTTACGTTCTAGATTGAATATATATACGAAACTAGACATAAAAATTAACAAATGGATTCTAGGAAAATTTGAATTGTAACAAAGGTAAACTCTTGGGTAAATAGTTGAGTTTAAATAGTCAATTATAAATTAGATTCGTATAGAAATTATGCTTTGTATTATTCGAAAAAAAAATGAGTTTATTAAAAAAAAAATATATGAAATTATTGGATTTTCCAGAGTCGAATGTTTACGTATGTCATTTAATCTCATCTCAAAACTTCCGCTGAAACAAAATCTAAAAAACGATTTTGAAAAAAAAATGCTTAAGCTTAAAATTTGCTAAAATTTAATTTCTACTTAAAAAAAACTTTAAAAAAAGTTGATGACCCTGATGTTGCACACTGTAAATTTTTAATGCGTAATTTATTCCGCATAAATGTGTAAAAAAAAGTGAAAATGAGCTAAAATGCGTATTCTAGGATTTCCCTCTTAAATGCGTAAGGTTTCTTAATATTTTATTGGTCGATTTAGGATTTTTTTCACATTTATTGGTAATTTTTTACGCATATATGGAGGAAATTCTCATTACGCATTAAAAATTTTCAGTGTAGATTTATTGCATTTTTGTCACGTAAAAAAAATTTTTACCATAAAGTCGCGTTCATGATTGCGCAATTTAGTGGCGTAGCCAGGGGGAGCCCCATTTAAAATTTTGGGGGTACCCCCTCCCCCCATAAAAAAAACTTTTTTTATAATCATAAAAAACGGTCATAACAAAATATAAAAATTATTGTAATTCCTTGCAAAGCTGCATCAAAAACGAAAAGATGCATTTTTAAAACAAATGTCGCATTTAAGGTGGAAGTTTTTGAATGATTCTGTAAATAAAACTTAAATTTTTGACATTACGGAAAAAATATTTTTAAAAAATTCAGGAATTTGTTTAATTTTTAAATATAAATACCTGTTTTTAATTGATTTTTTATTCAAAAATATTAAAAATATAAAATAAATTTTTTGTTTCTATTTTTTCATGAATCTGATGCGACCTTTTTTTCAAAAAATTCAGTCTTAAATGCTGCATTTATCTTTAAAAAAATTAATTTTTACGAGTATGGCAAAACTCGAAATTTCAAATTCTAATGTTTTCAAGGTAATACGGTACGATTTTTAAAATACATAATGTAGATTAAATTGTCTAAAAATCTTTCTTTAAAGAATGAGACAAAGCTAAGGAACTCAATGGGACAAGAAAGACTTTCTTATGTTGCCTTAATGAACATTGAATCTGATCATACAGACAAACTTAATCAAGAACAGTTTTAGTAATACCTTGCATTGGAGCCCATTGCATTAAAACCTAAAATTTTAGTAATTAATGCGTCCCAAAATAAAAGAATTTATGATTTTTCGGCACATATTCTAATAAAGAACCTAATCAACAGTATTAAACAATGTTTTGATAATTTTTACGTTTTTCCAATCTCTTTAAAAATAGCTTTTTTTGCGTATTTATTCTTAAAATTTTGATTTCTAATGTATGCTTTGTTTGTAAGGCATTACGGTATTTGTTTCAAAAAAAAATAGAAGACTAAAACTTTTTTGAGTTTGTTTTTAACAATTGTAAATTATTTTGTTACTTTTAATAGCAAATAATTTTAAAAAATTCAAAAAAAAATATTTAGTTATTTAGATTTTTTTTAATTTGTTTTTGAATGATTTTGAGATTAACGAAATTTGAGTACCGTACTGGTACTGTTCTCGATTGAAACTTAAACCAATTTAAAAGGTGGAAATTTATTACAAGCGTGAACTATTTTATTGAAAATTATTATCATTGTTTGTTAAATCTATCAAAGCTCTTGGCTTACATTTTAGTGAAAATGCCTTTCTACTTTTAAAAATTGGCGTTTTTTCATTATTCTGGGTCTCATGGCATAGAATATTTTTTAAAATTTGAAAAATTTTAAACTCAGCTAATAATCTTGATATTTAAGAATTTAAAATTTTTTTTTTCTTTGAAAAATTAAAAAACAATATTTTGTTTATTGAGTTCAGTTCGGTACGGTTTCGTTGTTTTTTCGGTATAAATGCTGTAATCTATTTTTTTTAATCAATTTTTTCTTTTTTGAATAAATTTTAATTTATAATTGCGCAATTCTTACCGAAAAAACTTCAGATAATTACATTTAACTATAATAGAACAAAAAAACATTTCCACATTTTTTGCTTATTTCCACATAAAAATTTTTCAGTGATGGTTATTTTTAATTGTCTAAAAGAAGCAATATTTTTTGAGACCCAGAGCCAAGTTTGTGGCCTTGAGCGTTAAACAAAAGAAAAAACGAATATTTAGAGCAAAAAAGAGACTGGTTTCATAAAGTTTTAAAAAAATTCAAAAAAAAAGGAAATCGTGTTGGAGTGAGTTCTTTAGAATGGTGCACTTTTTTCAATTCATCAAGAAAAAAATTAATTAAATAAAGCACATTGATTGGACAAAAGCTTTTGATTAGAAGCTTTTATAAAGCCAAAAAAAAACCAAAATTTATTATTGTTGTTACTTGCTTGTTTTGATGTTAAGAAATATTTAAATCTAAAAAGATACTTTAATCTAAAAATATTTTTAACTGAGATAAGTGCCTTTAATTTCATCTTAAAATTTTTTAGAAACTTTCTAATAGAAAAATCGTACTAATCATTCAAAATTATTTTTAAAATGTATTCAAGAATTAACAATTTTTTTAAAAATCTTAAATCATAAATTAAACATTTAAAATTTTTTAAGCTTAATAAAACTAATTGAGGCGAAGTTAGTTATTCATTTTATTTTAAACACACTAAAGGCTTCTAACTTTAGGCTCTTTTTCTTTTTAATGGGAAGCGAAAAAAAGGATGCTTAATCATAATGTAATTAGACATAAATACTAGCTAAATACATGTAACTTAAAAGAATATAAATATTGCTTAATGAAATAATTAAGTAAATTTGATAATAAAAATGATTGATTTTCTTCTGCTGTTGTTGCGAAATAATATATTATATAATAAATAAAAAAGAACATTTCAATAAATTAAATTGGAGCCTTAATAAAATAAATCATTAGTAAGAGATTCTTTTTATTTTTCATGAACAATAACAAAAAACTTTTCGAAATTCCAAAAAAAAAACATGATTACTTAATAAAAACAAAATTTTAACCACTCTGATTGAGAGTTATTTAAAGCAAACGTTTTTGAAAAAAAACTTATGTATTAAAAGGAAGTGGTTTTTGGTTGACACTATTTTAAATATTTGAGAATAATTTGCATGATTAAACGACGTATAAAAAAAAATCATTTAGAAGTACTTAAATCAAATCTGAGAAAAAAAAATTTGTTAATTTAAAAAAAAAAGATGTATCATTAAAGTTAAATTATGCATTTTTGGAAAAATAACTTTTGATTTTCACCTTTTGATAGAATTCTTGCAACTTATAGAATTTTAGAAAATATCAATTTTTAAGGTCTTAAATTCCAATCTTAATAAAATAATTTTTTTTAAGAACAAGGTCTGAATTGAACGATAAATGGATTCGTTCATACCCTGCTGTACTCTTTTTATTAAATGTTGACAACTTCGGGTTTTTGTTGCATAAATAAATTGGATTTTTTCCTTTTATTTATGTTAGTATCACTCATAGTTGACAAAAACCTCTGCGCATTGTCTTCGTTTTTTACAACTTTAACATTCGAACTAGATGTATTAGATAGTTTTGCTTTCATATGCGATCGATTTATCTTTCATTTAGGTTTACCAACCACAGAAATCCCAACGAAGCATACCAAGCCAAAAGAAACTTTTTCAGTAAAAATTGAGAAATTATAAGATTATTTGTCTTGCTGATTCCTGATTTTTAAGAATTTTAAAATTTTTTGAAATTTTTTTGTAGTTATATATTAGAATTTATCGAAAATAAAAGAAATTTTTAATTTTAGTTTAGCACACAAATGTCAATTTTTAAGGCTTTTTCGAAAAAATCGAAGGGATTTGTAAATTTAAGACATTGAACGTTCGAAAAGTCAATAAGTATTCAATTAATAGAGCTTGTACCTGCAAGTATTTAAAAGATAACTTAAATACTCAATTTATGTAGTCATTGAGGTAGATTTAAGCATTTTTTTTAAAACTCAAGTTTAAATTAAGAGTTTTCTGGAACTTCTTGAAAATTAAAAATAAATTAGATTAAATAGATTTTTTATAAGTAAAAAGTATTTTATATTTGAAAAATAAAATTTAAATATATCTTGATTTTTTGGAAGTGAAAAAATAATTAAGATTAGCTTTTTGAAAAAAATTAGAAAATGACAATCTTAATTAAATCAAATAAATCAAAATAATCAAGCACACCTCAATCTAGTACACCAGTTTATTCTTTATAGAAATTAAAATTTAAGATACAGAAGATATCCTATCAAAAATTAAAAAAAACTTCTTTTATTGTAAAATACTTAACTTGTTTTTAAATATTTGAAAAAGGTTTGAAAAATGTTGAGCCAAAAACGCTTTGAAAGTTTCGACTATATAATATTTGCTCTGATGTTGAGCATTTCGGCAGGTATTGGTATATTTTTTGGCTGTTTTAGAAAAAAACAACAAACGACTAAAGATTTGTTAGTTGCCGATCGTGAAATGGGATCTCTTCCAGTTTCAATCAGTCTTTTTGCCAGTTATATATCAAGTGCATCAGTGTTCGGAGGTCCATTGGAAGCTTATAATCATGGAATAATGTTTATATGGTGTGTTTTAGGATATAGGATTTGTACTTTTATTACATCTAAAATTTTCATTCCTCTCTTTGTTGAACTCGGATATACTTCAGCTTATGAGGTTTATTTTAAAACTTATTTCATCACTTAAACATTCCTAGATTTATTTTTTAAGTATTTGGAAAAAAGATTTGAT
>NTPY01001007.1:264270-277259 GCA_002922825.1 Brachionus calyciflorus
ACATTATAGAAAAAAAAAAAATAAAATAACTTGAGATTTTAAAGCAAATGATGGTGGGATGTCAAAATGACATCTCCGGTGCTTTCAAGTATATAAAACTTTGGTGCTTCTAGTGTTAAATTGATAGCAGTGTAGTACCATCTAAAATGAGTAAAAACTGGTCAAATGTAAAACTGACTGAAAAAATATAATGATGTGAAAAATAAAAAATAGACCATCCTCTTTTTTAATTTTGAAAAAAAAAAAATTTTGACCGAATGAAGCGGTTTTTTTATTTTTTAAATTTGCATTCTAATTTGCCAAATCAAATTTAAGTTTAAAATCAGAGATTTTAAAAATGAACGTAAATATTAATTATAAATTTGTTTTAATGTTTCAGTGTCTTAAATTTTACTGTGAAGTGGAGTCCATAACAATTAACTATTCGAAAAGTTTTTACATGGAAAAAGCTTCTCTTTTTTAATTATTTATTCATTATGATTGTCATTAGATACGTCTTTTTATCGTAACAAATTATAAACTGAGAGAAGTCTGTAAAAAATTTAGTTTCTTTTTTACAATTTGTAATTTTTTTTTATTTATTTTTACATTTTCTTTTTGCTGAAAGAAGGGCGCTAAACCTTCAAGCAGCTGGCCTTGCGGCTATTTTTTAAATAAATAAAAAAAATAAAAATTATTACTAATATTAAAAAAATTTTATTTCAGAGCTGTTTCTATTAATTTTTTTTTGTATTGGACATTAATATCAATATCTCTTTTGATTGGAATGATAATATTTGCATCGTATAATGGCTGTAATTTATTACTAAAAGAAGAAGTAAATAATAAAATGATAATTTTACCAAAAATAGTCTTTATCTTTTTTTTAAGCTTTTGCCAGAATATGTAATGGAAAAACTTGGAAATGTACCAGGAATACCAGGTGTATTTCTAGCAACAATTTTTGCAGCAGTTTTAAGGTAAGATAGTTATAATTAGGGACAACAAAAAATTTCGAACGCAATTTCGCAATTTTTTGCAATTTTTTGCAATTTTTCGCAATTTTCGTACATTGTAGTATTATTTTTACTATTTTGAAGTCAAAAAATTAAAAGTAATTTTAAATTAAATTATAAAGTGAAATACAGTACAATCTGAAACAAAGTTAACGAAAACATAAACAATGTTTAAACAGAGCATACACAGAACCGACACAAAAACAACACAACACATTTTAAAACATCAATAAAAAACATGTTTTGGAACATGTTTTCGGTTTAGTTTTGTTTCTGTTTTGGTTTTGTTTTGTGTATGTTCTGTACGAACAGTGTTTAAACAGGTCGTTAACTTTGTTTTGGATCGTACTGTAAATAACTCTGGATTCTATGAGCTGACATAAAATAACGATTTATAAATTAAAATATGATCATGAAAAAGTTTAAAGTATAGAATTTGTTTAAAATAAAGATATATTTCGAACGTATCGAACCGTATTCGCCTTTTTTTCTTTTTTTGGAAAGCTTTTCTACAGTACAAATTAAAACTAACTTGTACGTTTCTTTTCCTTTCCTTTCTCAGGAAAGGAAAATTTTCTTCACAAGAACAAGAACTTTCACAAGAATGTTTTCTTCACCAGAAGAGGAAAGGAGGAGTAGAAGAAGATTTGAAGAAGAGCTAAAAAAGAGTCCAGGAACAAAATGCGTACAATTAAGTTTTATTTTCACCAAGAAAATTGATTTTAAGTTTTAAAACATTCTTTTCGTTTAAAAATGTTACGTTGTGGTACTCTTAACTTTATAATAAATATTATTGAAATAAAGTTATGGAAAAAGGATGAGCAAATCATCTTAGAACGCAGTACAAGGATTAGTTGCGACGAAAAACAGTGTACTAGTGTTTATTTTTCTTCAAAAATTTGGTTCGACATTATTTTTGAAACTTGAAGTTTATTTCGACATCAAAAGTTTTGATATTTTTCGCAATTTTTGGTTCTAAAAAACGCAATTTTTGCTGTCCCTGGTTATAATATTTTTTTAGATCGCAAGACTAATTGAAATTTATTTTTAAAAAAAAGCTCGATAAGCAGTGGTCTTAATAGTTTGGCTGCAGTAACTCTTGAAGATTTTGTTAAAAGCTGGTTTGATGCTAATCTTTTCGATAGAAAATGTGTACAAATTGCGAGGTTTTTTTGCATTTTATACGGAGTATTAATTACTTCTTTGACTTGCATTCCTCATTTCTTAGCAAACTCTCTTCAGGTAAATTTTATTGAAAACCTGAAATCAAAAAGGTTTTTAATGATTTTTTTTATTAATAATTTTCGAAAAAAAAGGCTGTTTTAAGTTTGTTTAGGTAAATTTATACAAAAATAATTTTTGAAGCTTCTTTTTTAATTTAAAAAAATGAATTGAAGTGTAACATGTGGACCTATTTTGGGAATGTTTATCTTGGGTTTATTCGTCCCATTCGCTAACTCAAACGGTGCTTTGTATGGCGGTATTTCAAGTCTCATTTTCTCAATATACTTATTTATTGGTTTTTATACGTTTGATAACACGGTTCAAAAGAATATTTTCAATCAATCCTTGAGTTGTGGATACAAGTAATATTTTCAGATACCAGAACTCTTAATCAAAAGAAACTTTTAATAAAAAATTTCTCATAGTTCTACAAACATAACTACTAAAATTAATAAGACTCCATTTCCTAATTCGATAAGTTATGAGTGGTATGGTTTTATAGCAATTTCAATAACTATTATCGTCGGATGTTTAATTAGTTTGGCTACTAGTAACTTTGATAAATTTCCATCCCTTTCATTCTTATTAATTTTATTTTTAAGAACCAAACAAGATTGATCAAATGGATAAGAAATATATTAATGAGACTGTACTTAGATGGTATTCTAAATTATTTGAGAATATTAAAAAAATCAGATCAAAGTTTAGTTTAACAGAATAAAAAAGAAAATATGTGATAAAATATCTAATAATAAATTTTTGTTTAGTATAGTTTTATTAATCAAACTTTAAACAACAATCATTTAGTATATTTCATTAAAAATGAAAAAAAAATCAGTAAAAATTTCAGAACTAACGTAATCGCTCGATTTTAACGACACGCATCAGCATTCAAAAAAAGGCCTTCATCGGGATGTCGTGATTCCGTTTTGAAAACCAGTGTTCGATATTTAATGAAATTTCGTTAAAAACGAGTAAATACGTTAAATTATATGAACGGTATTTTTAAAAATGATTATTTTTTAAATAATGATTATAAGCATTGTCATTTTTTTTAAAATAAACAATCAATTTTTTTTAATGATGAAAATTTTTTAGTCACAACTTATTAATTTTGCCAATTCGTCACAAGTACGATATATTTTTATGACTTGTAGAAATTATTTTTTTTAACGTTCTTTTTGATTCATTAATTTTTATTTTCGTTTGTGAATTTACAGTCAAAGCTCGATTATGTCACCCCATTCGTTCTAAAGGAAAATGGGGATATAATTGAATTGGGACATAATTAAAAATAATTTTTTATGAATTATATATGTGTAAAAAGCGCATATCTAAACAATTCTAATTTGCTAAATCGTGTGCAGTGAAAAATCTTGTTTCAGGATTTTAAGACTGTCGTCTATTTCACGTCTATTTTAGTGAAGCCATTCACCTTACCTAAATGCAACCGGGTTTGATATAGAGCAGAGTTCGGGAATCGCAATATTTTGAAAGACTTAAATTTGAGTCTCAGTCTTACCATGTTTAAGACTTGGGTTTGAGTCTGAGTCGAAAAAAAAATTTTAAAGACTGAAAATTTTGAGTCTGAGTCAAATATAAAATCTGGCTTTAAGTCCTTTAAGTCTGACTCTTTTATAAAAATTAATTTTCATTTCAATGGGACTTGAAATAGATGTAGTTTTCTTTTGATAATTTTTAAGTCTTAAAAAATAAAATGGATTAAATAAAAAAAGCAGAATAAGATTTTTTAAAATACTTTGATTAGAATATTCAATTTTTATTGCAATCAAAAAATACTAAAATTTATTAAATATCTCGTTTTTCTTACGAATTAATTTTACAATAGAAATAGAATTACTAGGAACAAATATGAGAATTAATTTCTGAAAAAAATTGAATTTTTTTTCTCGATTAAATTTTTAAACAAAAAGTTTAATTGTTCTTTTGAAAAAAAATAAAAAAAAAGAGCGGTCAATCAAATAAATTTTTCAAATATTTAAAGGAGTTAGAACTTTTTGATACAAAATAATTAAATAAAATAGTTTTATTTCTGTGCTTATTATGCAAAAAATTGTTCTGAGAAATTTTTGAAAAATTAAATAAATAATTTTTATTGTCTATGAGACTCGATTTAATTTTCTAAATAAATAAATTTTAAATAATTTTTATAATGTCAAGCTCCTTGATGAAGAAAAAATAATCAGGAACTTTTTATGTCCTTTTTTAAAATAAAATTTTTTTTAAAGTCTTTATAAAAAATTAAAGACTTAAAATTGAGTCTGAGTCAGGGTTTTTTTAATTTGAGACTTAAAAGATTGAGTCATTTTGAGAAAAATTCAAAGACTGGGACTCAAACGACTTTAGTCAGACTCAAACGAATTTTGAGTCACTAAATCTTGAGTCATTTCGTCTGATTCCCAAACTCTGATATAGAGTTAGCTGGATTCGGGTTCTTCGTATAGAATGCATGTTGATCGCTGCTCATCCTGGTTTAACTAAAATGTATTATATAATATATTACCAAAATATTATTATTTAGAAATCAGCTTTTAGCTGATGCGAATAGATTTGTATATCTTGCATATTCTTTTCATGTGTTTAAGAAGAAAGAAACTTCGAGATGCTGACAACTTTAATCTAGAATGCTTATCAGGAATCTCTTATGAGAAGCACATTCGAGCACATTTCTATGCACGATATCATTCATATGTTACATTCATTAGATCTTTAGATCGATCCAACATTTATATTTAATAAATATTATTTATAAAATTATATGTTATATTAAATTAAAAATCGGTACCGACTTCTTGATTAACCTTCCAATTGAAAGCCTTAAGGTGGTGATTCAAAAGCCACAAGAAGAACTTGGATAAACGTTCATATTGAGAGACAAAAAAATCATCGAAGTCATCAATGGAAAGTTTGAAACATGGTTTACAGCTATTTCAGCTTTGAAAACACAGTGTCCTAAGAAGATTTTCAAAGATCATGTGTAAAGTTAAACCAGAAAATCAAGTGACAACAAGCAGAATCTAAATGGAAATGAAAAAAATATAGCGAAAAGGTCAAGATTAAGGGATTTACCACAATTTAGAGGATCTAATGACGGATACATTGACGAATGGCTTTATTTGGTAGAAAATGAAAAATTTTTGTTCATTTCCATTGAAATTTTTTATGCTTTTTGTAGCTTAAAAGAGATTTACTGCGATTTGAGTTTTTATACCTCGAGTTCTATTGATAAATTGGCTAAAGCTAAGCCTCACATAGATCAAGAGGATAAAACAAAAAGACCAAAATTAAAAGAGTTCAAAATTGCGATTCAGTGAACGAAAACGAGTACAAGATAGTCAGAAGAAAGATTAATCAAATTATAAAAAGATGTGAAAAATATCACATTGATATCGTGTGCATACAAGAACATAGCCAACACACGGATGCAAATCAAAAATTATGTTAAACTTGGAAAATGGACATTAGTGCACACTAACTCGACACATGACTCTAATGGGAAAGCGTTACTCTAAATAAACATGAGGTCTTTCCAAATACTGTCGGAAACACTTTTATCATGCAGCTACAAATTATAATGGCCAACGAATGATAGATTTATGCAAAATTGCATGATTTAGTCACCTTCATTTATTCTTTCCAGATAGAAAATCTAGACCCGAAAGCAAATCTTTTCAATCAACCGTAAAATTATGTTTGCTTTTTTAAGACACAATGGTATACCATCAAAAATAGTTGATGTAATAAAAGTTTTATATGACGACAAATAAAAAACTCTACAGAAAAGTAAAACAGAGACGAATCATTGAAGAAATAAGAAAAAGACAATTGAAATTAGCTGGCCACTCTTTAGAATGCCTCCAGAAGAACCGGTAAATAATTACGCATTCTATCAAGCAAAGATTCGCGAAAGAAACAAAATTGGAAGACCATCGGCCCAATATATAAAAAAATATCGAAGTTTTTAACAAATGATAATGAAATAAAGTTAACAGCTAACGGATAACCCCCCTTCACCATCTTATTAATTTCTCTATAATACAGGCTAAACCGTACTTAAACATCACTTTTCTTAACAGGAACCACTGGCCCTAGTAGATTTGTTCTTGTATTATCTTCTCTTTAACCTCATATCTCATTGTTAATTTTTCGAAGTTGGCAACAATTGTCCCTTAAGGGAGCTATGTAGATAAATTTGCTGTCTATGTCTTTTTCGAATTTTCATATTGCTTTACCAGCAAAAATGAGTCTCTGAGAAATGGACTACTGGTGATAAATATATCACTTTCGAATCGCTGTCGGGATTTATGGGGATTACAGTCTAAACTAAATGGCGGTAGATAAAGGTCTTGGCATTAAATTATAAGTTAAAGATTTTCATTATTTTTGATTGAAATTAAAAAAATCTATATAATTAAAGCAAAGTTTAGTAATAAAAAATGGAGTTACTAACTTTTACTAAGGTTTTAGTAACTTTTTCTAACCAATATAATTAAAGAAATAGAGGTTTTTGATAAAATTAGGCCTTACTAATAATTATTAAGAAGTAAGTAACCCAAGGTAGCCAATATAATTCTTTCTTTTTAAGAAATAAATCTTAGTATCAAAAATAGACTTTCGTTATCCAGGAAAGAAAAAATATGTTATAAAATATTATGTTTTTATTGATATTTTTCTTCAGAGGAAGAGTCGAAGAACAAAATGCGTACAAATTAGTTTTAATATATACTGTCTTATACAGCAAAAATTCAAGAATTTTTTAAATGGGTATGGAAATAAAGCGTTGAGGTAGAGAAATAAAGAGTTAGGCTAAGGTAATAAGTGTTAGACTGTTAAAAATATCGTATGAGGCCAAAAAAAGTCATAAGAAAGATTTAAAAGTGTTTCAAAATAATTAAAAAAATTTTTATCATCAAATTTCAAAAGTTGTTTAAAATTTTTATTTCAAAATATAAATGAAGGCTTAAAATTTTTTTTTCAATGCTTTAATCGAGACTTACTTTTATACCTTAGAATTCTTCACTCTAACGCTTTATTTCCGCACCTTAACGCTTAATTTTTCCAATCTAACGATTTTTTTTCATACCCTAACACTTTTTTTCTATTTATAACGATTTTTTTCACCACTCTAACCCTTAATTTCTGCAACCTAACGCTTAATTTCACTGTCCTAACGCTTTATTTCACTGTCCTAACGCTTTATATCCATATCCTAACGCTATATTCCCATATCCTCACGCTATATTCCCATATCCTAACGCTATATTCCCATATACTAACGCTTTATATCCATACCCTAACGCCATATTCCCATATCCTAACGCTTTATATCCATACCCTAACGCCTTATTCCCATACCCTAAAGCTTTTTTCCCATACCCTAAAGCTTTTTTCCCATATCCTAACGCTATATTCCCATATCCTAACGCTATATTCCCATATCCTAACGCTATATTCCCATATCCTAACGCTATATTCCCATATCCTAACGCTATATTTCTCCAATCTAACACTTTTTTCTTTCATTTACGGATTATCTAACATCCCAGGTCCTAAATCCTGAGAAGGAATTCCAAGGATCCTTGTCCCTCAATTTTCAGTAAGGATCTGCTTGGTATTTTCAAAAATTTTTTGACCAAAAAAATTATATTTTAAAATTAAGGGAAATTAAAAATGATCCTTAAGGAATTTCGAAGATTTTTTTTGTATTTTTTTGGTGAAAAAATCCTTGATTTTCTTAGAGGAATAATCTTTTTTTTAAATAAAAAAAAAGAATTAAAAAGGAATCACATCGGAAGCATGTTGATTTTTATTGATAAATTTAATTAAGATCCTTTAGGATCCATGAAAAAAATTAATCATGCATTGAAATATTTTAACGAAAGCACTTAAAATTATAAAAGCATATTTTATATATTCTATGATTTTGATTGAATGAAAAAATCACAGCTATTAAAAAAAATATTGAATTAGTATTTAATTTAAAATAAATTTTTATAAAACAGTCCAACCTCATTAATCTGGTTCAATTGGTGTATTTTTTTTTTGCCGGTTTATAGAACTAACCGGATTTTCGATTTTAAATTACATTCTACTAAACGCTTTTTGTTATTTGAAATCATGCCGAAAAAACGAGGTTTCCGGATTATCGATGTCCGACTCTTTTAATATTTTAATTTAAAAAATTTTAAGAATGAACTATTAGTGAAAAAAAGTTTTGGAAAATCAATTATAAAGTAATAAAATTTTATTTTTGCAAAATATTCTACATTTTCTTAGCATTTTAAAAATAAAAAGCATAAAAAATATTGAAAAGTGTAAGTTAGAATTTAGTTGATTTATTTTAGAATTTAAAATTCGAACACTTCCACTGAATAATTTAGATTTTTTAGTTTGTCATGCAAAAGGCAAAAATAAAGATTTATTTTTATTCCTATTTCAATATAAATATTTGAATACTGCGAATGCATATTAGAAGGTAAAGATTGAATCAAAAAAAAATAATTTTATACATAAATAGATTAAAATAAAACAGTAAAGGTAGGTTTTTTTGATTTCTTAGAAAATTAAATTTTTCCTCCTTATTTTTTTTGTTTGATAGTTTAAGTTATTTAATGGAGATAATATTTCTCGCAGTAGAAAATTTTTTTTTCGAAAACTAGAAAAAAAAAAGAAATTACATTTTTTTTTTGTAGAAGAAATATTTTTAATTCGAGAAAATATACTTTAATAATAACAACTAATTTTATTTTACTTTTTTCCATACCATGTTTAGGTTTTTCAGCTTGACCAGAATACCAGAATACTTAATGAGAATGGTTCTCAGTATTTGATTAGTCAAAATAAGTATCTTTTTTATTTTGAATAATAAAATTATAGGTCAATCAAAATTAGATATCATTTTTTTAGTTATTTAATATGATGGTGATTTTACAAAACTTATTTTGAAAAGTCAGTTTTAAAAAATAATCACAAATTTAATAAAATTGGCCAGAACAAAGTATACCGAAAAACTTTAATTTAAATGTTTTTTAAAAAGTTAATTTTGAAAGCTAAAAGCGAAAAATTTTTCGATTTTTTGACATGTCAGAAAACGAGTGTCAGATGCAGTATTTTTTACTATAATCAGACTATAATCAGATGCAGTATTTTTCTTTGCATTGCCTTTAAAATGAAAAAAAATTCTCTAAAAAAGATTTTTGGGTTATATGTCCATCTTACTGTAACCTCTAAAAGATTGATTGAAAAACTTCCCCAATAAATCATTATCCTCTCCTGATTATACTTATTTAAAAAAAATTTTTAAATATATTAATTTATAAAAATCTATTATTATAAAAGCCCGCGATTGTGGGCTGGGTCAGCTAGAATCAATAAAACGATACATTAATTAACTTTTTAAGGAAATAAAATATATTTTATTATTTTATAGGCTCTAACCGCCAACAATAATTTAAAAAATTCACTTAGTCGGGCAATGGACATAATCTCGAAAGGTAAAATCTCGAAAAAGATAATCTCGAATCATTGATAATTATAAAATCTCGAATCAATATTTGTTAATTATGTTTTGATTTTTTTGTGCGGATTTTTTACTTAATTAAAATGATGATTTCAAAAAATTATTATTTTAAGGTAGTTATTTTAAGACATCAAAATAATATAAATTTAACTCAAAAGAAAAAATTTTAAAATAATTAAAAATGAAAAATTCACCTGATATTAATAGATCCGTTCTAACAAGAACTATAAAGCAACTGAACTTGTAGTAAAAAATAGGGCTGCACACTTTACTTTACTTTCATTTACTTTACCAAGTAAAGTAAACAATCTTATTTACTAATTTTCTTTTATAAGTAAATTAAGTAAAGTAAAAATTTACTTTTACAAGTAAATAGAAAATCGAAAATTTACTTTTACTAGTAAATAGTAAATTTCAATTTACTTTTTTTACTTTTAAAGTAAATTAAGTAAATGAAAAATTTACTTTTACTAGTAAAAAGTAAAATAAAAATTTACTTTTTTAAAGTAAATTGAGAGAATAAATGGAAATATTTAGTTTTCCATGTACTTTTGGTATTCCAAAATAAGTTTTGTTGAGTTAAATCTACTTATACTAGCCCTATTTCAATCAAAACAAGATTTTTAATCAACTTTACTTTAAAAAAGTAAATTTTTATTTTACTTTTTACTAGTAAAAGTAAATTTTTCATTTACTTAATTTACTTTAAAAGTAAAAAAAGTAAATTGAAATTTACTATTTACTAGTAAAAGTAAATTTTCGATTTTCTATTTACTTGTAAAAGTAAATTTTTACTTTACTTAATTTACTTATAAAAGAAAATTTTGTAAAGTATTATTTACTATTTACTAGTAAAGTAAAGTAAATGTGCACCCCTAGTAAAAAACAAAAAGCTAATTCGATTTTTGAGCATGAACCCGAGAATATTCTAGATGCTTTTAATTTAAACTAAAAAAATAATGTTGTTTTAAAAACAATATTTAAAAACAAATTGTTTTTAAATATTGTTTTTAAAACTAAATTAATAAATTTAACGAAATGGCTGCAGAGGTAGATAGCAAACTTGCCGATTTTAACTTGGCTGAACTAGACGGTGATGAACTTTCAATAAAAATGATTATCAAAATTAAGTCAAATTTATCACATTTCAAAATCTCTTAAAATACTCTTATGCGAACTCTTCGAGAATCTGAAAAGTATTTTTTAGAGATTTTTATGAGAATAAACTGGAGAATATCCTTAAATTTGTACAATACAGAATTCAGAGAGAACTCCTGATTTTGGCATAGACCGGAAAGTACTTTCTTAAACGATTTGTGGCACTTTCTATATACCATTCGATTCGTCTCGATGAGCTGATTAAGAAAATCATTTCTAAGCATGACCTTGACTTTCACCTTCAACAAAAACATTCCCTGTTTCCGGGCGAATTTTTTGAGATATGAAGAAAATAACCTCAAATCCTTGACTCTTTTTACATCTGGAAACATCCAGTTTACTCTTTTGGTCCGCGAAATAAACAAAAAAAAAATGAAACCTGTTGGTAGGTGATAATTTTTCAGGAAAAAATAAAAATATGTGTTGATTCATATTGTAAAAAGACTATTTCACTTAGAAATCACACTTTTTTTTCTAAATCAAAATTGACAATGCACCAATTGTTGACAATCACGTACTGTTACCCGAATGGAACAATCAATGGCTTCGATACAAACAAGAACAAGTTGCAATACAATGGTCGATTGGGTACAGCTTTTGCCGTGGAGTATGTCTTGATTTTTTAGTTTTTTGTTCTGAGCCGATAGGAGGCCTTGGAAAAATAGTCGAAATTGATGAATTCCCTTGGGTATATGCATCAATGACCCTGACCCATACTATTTACCCAAAATGTCCTTGAAAGCCAAAATGTTTGATGTATATTTTTATATATCGTTGAAGAGAGAATTTAATGACGAGTAAAATGAAGCCCTGATCAAAATTTTATAATGTTCAGATTAAAAATTGTACTAAAAAAAAACCCTAAAAATCAAGCAAAAGAAAAAAATACAAAAAAGTGGTATTTTTGAGGTTTAAGCAAGATAACTTTTGAACAGAATAATCGATCCGAACCAAATTTTACATATTTTTAGACTATACGGTCAAATACCTAAAAACGTTAAAATCTAGATTATTTTTAAATTCTGGGCCAATAGCTTTTCACAAATTTGAATAATCCCTCTCTTCAAGTTCATTCAAGTATATCTTTACTATTTCTCAATCTAAAATCATGCTTATTATCTCAAATGATAGAAAAATTAATTTGCTTTAAAAAAATATGCTAAACTAAAGTCTGGTCCTTTGATTTGAATATTTAGATTTTCAAAATAAAAATGTTTTATTTTGTCATAACCCTTAACATTTTTATATAAAATTGAATAATATTTAAATATAAAGAGAGAATGCACGTTTTTTTATAAAAAATTAAGTTTATTAAGTTTTTTTTAAATTTAATTGAAAAAAAAATGAGAAAACCAAGTCCAAATGTTTTAAGAGAATTGGCTATTAGCCATTACATGTCAGGAAAGAGTAATAATTAGATTTCTGAAATGTTAGCGGG
The DNA here is from genome assembly GCA_002922825.1 of Brachionus calyciflorus. NCBI lineage: Eukaryota > Metazoa > Rotifera > Eurotatoria > Ploima > Brachionidae > Brachionus > Brachionus calyciflorus. The sequence continues at coordinate 276,626 of NTPY01001007.1, forward strand.
GAAGGTGAGCATTCGAAGTGTTTCCAGATTGATCAAAGACTTCTGCGATACTCGAAAAACTCAGCATTGTATTCCTACAGGACGCCCTAATCAAATTTATAATCACTTATAAATTTGATTAGGGAAAAAACGTCTTTTTAATAAGTATAGTCAACGACAAATTAGTCGTAAGCTTCGATTTCTGTAGGTTCTGTTTCAAGAATAGTTAAGGAACTTGGATTAAAAGTATTATTTAATTTTAGTTATTATTGAAAAGAATTAATTCTTTATTTTTAGGCATACTTTAAACGTGTAATTCCCATGCTTCTTAACACTCACATAAAAAAGAGACTAAGATTTTCACAGTTTTGGCGAAAAAATTAAAAATACAGTTTAAAGGTCTTCCGGTTATGTTTTCCGACGAAAAGATTTTTACCATAAATGGTTGGCTAAACAAACAGAACCAAAGAGTTTATGCTTGTTCTAGATTAGAAGCAGATGCCAAAGGAGGTAAAATAAATATATTCTTTTCAAAAACCAATAAATATAATAAAAGCCGAAATATTTTTAATTTTCAAAATTTTAAGACAAAACAAAAATTAAAAGTTTTTATTTTTTTAAAACAATTTTTATTTTATTTTTTATATAATAAATT
>NTPY01001007.1:283254-295743 GCA_002922825.1 Brachionus calyciflorus
TTTAGCATGCCTGTTTGGTATTATATTGCGTCATACTAATTTTCATTTTTTTTTTGTTCAGGACCCATCTCACAATAAGTTTTTTTTTTTGATTCAAAAAAAGTTCTTTTCTTTTTACAAAAATGAATTCTGACGAATTTCGAATTAGAGGCAAAGAAATAATTGATTACATTGCTGATTACATGGAGAATATTCAGTAAGTTTTTAACTATTTAAACCGACATGATGATAAATTTCACTTATGTTCATTAATTTTTGTTCAGCTCGCCTAAGAAAGCATTTCTGTACATTGGTTTCTATGTTAATTTACTCATTATTTAGTCCCATTAAATAGTCCCTAATTTTTTTATGGCAATGTAAATTCGAAGCTCATGTGAATATTTTATTATTAAATTTTATCTACGTAATATTACGGAATTTTTTATTATGAAAAAAAAAATTTTTTGCTTGTATTCAATTTACACTTTAAATTATAAATTTTCAAAAGTTGAAAAATAATTAAGCCTATAATGGCCTCAACAAAAAAGATTAAAGATAACAGCCTTAACTTATGTGAATAAGTAAAAAAAAATTAGTGATGTTGTTTAACAAAACGTTTGGTCGATCAACTCTGTAAATTTTGGTTATAAAAATTTGGTTAACCAAAATTATGGTTATCGAAAATTGGTTACCCAAAATTTTGTTTATCTGAAAATTTTTTTTTTGTTAAATCAATAGAACCATATCCAATTTTTAAATGTTTATATCAATAAAAACATTGTAAAAGTCAATAAATCTTAAACTGATTTCAGGTTGAACTCAATTTACATGGATAAAATTATTCAAGACCTTTTTTGACCTCTAGATGAAGTGAAGGTTCGACCGATTATTCAGATTTACATCTAATTTTTATTTCGGTTACTAAATGGCAAGTTTTCTAAAAAAGGGAACATTTTTAGGGGATGAAAAAATTGAAACCACAATTTGAAATATGTTTAAAAAGCTAAAAATAGCGGTTAAAAATGTTTTTTTAATATTTTTTTCTTCCCCTAAAAATATTCCCTTTTTTAGAAAACTTGCCAAATTTATTCTTTAATATATGAACAGATCCGAAGCTTTTTCAGAAAAGTAATTGGGTCTTTAAGAGACGGCTACAATGAGCATAAGAAAATAGTTTTTTAATTTTTGTTTTTTAAAATTTTTTAAATAAAATTATTATTTTGACTTTTAGAGACTTGCGTGTTACTCCGGATGTCGAACCTGGATATTTAAAATCTCTTTTGCCAAAAGAAGCACCAATAAGAGCTGAAAATTGGGATTCAATATTCAAAGATTTTGAGTCTAAAATCCTACCTGGTGTTACCCATTGGCAACATCCAAGATTTCATGCTTACTTTCCTGCTGGCAATTCATATCCGTCAATTCTAGGCGAAATTCTTTCATCTGGTCTCGGTATTGTTGGCTTTTCATGGGCAGCTAGCCCATCTTGTACCGAATTAGAGACAATAGTTTTAGACTGGCTAGGTCGAATGCTTAATTTGCCTAATTTTTTGCTACCGTTTCCTGACGAGATTCCGAATGGACATGTCAATGGCAATTTAGAATCATCAAATAAAGAAGAAATAGAAAAAGAGAATGATGATGTTATGATTGATCCTAAACCAGTCGGCGGAGGCGTCGTTTTAGGATCAGCAAGCGAATGTATTCTAGTTGCTCTTTTATCAGCTAGAGCAAATGTGCTAAGAAAGCTTAAATCTCAGCATCCTTTTGTTGAAGATGGCGTTCTCTTATCAAAATTAGTCATGTATACTTCAAAATTGGTAAAAATCAAAAAAAAATATTAATTCAAAAATTAAATTTATTTTGAAATTAACAAAATAGGCGCATTCATGTGTAGAAAAGGCAGGCATGATTGCTATGGTTAAAATAAGACTTTTAGATCCGGATGAAAATTTTTCACTTAGAGGTTTATGTGTTGAAAAAGCAATCAAAGATGACAAAAGCAATGGATTAATTCCTTTTTTTGTTTCGTGTACTATTGGAACTACTTCATGTTGTTCATTTGATAATTTAATAGAAGTCGGAAATGTTTGCAAGAGAGAAGATGTTTACTTTCACGTGGATGGAGCATATGCTGGAAGTGCTTTAATTTGCGAAGAGTTTAGATACTTTTCAGCTGGATTAGAGGTAAAATCAATAAACGAATATTATTTTATAAAATTTTACATTTACGATCTTTCAGAAAATTATTTTCGAAAAATTTATAAAATTTTCACCTAAAATAATTACAATGCAGTGTCTCTAAAAATCTTTTTTATCGTAAACATTGTTAGCTGAGTTAATATATGTTGATCACCTTTTAAGTGGTCAAGCACTGATCTCGGGTCTGGTGATCACCTATTAGGTGAAAATGAATGATCACCTAATCCATAAGATGATCACCAAAATATATCAATGACCGCACAATTTTTATATGATCATCTAATTTGTTTCCTGATCACTTAAATCGTATTATGGTTTTTAAAACTTTGCCAAAAATTTATCTAAATTGTTGTTTCGTGTTAATTAAAAAGAGAAGAGAAGTTTTAAGTAGTTAGGTAAATCCAATCGTATGCCTTTATTGTGGTGAATAAATATCGTATACTGAGTGCGTGGAATTTTCGGTTTTTCCTCTTTTTGATTGATGGAGTAAAAAATGGATACAAATCGAAAATTTTCGCACTATCTCGCAAAGGCTTACGATAAGTTAAGCAATAAAAATACATTAAAACCTTGCTTATAAGCGACTAATAATCGCTCTTTTTAAAGGTGAAATCATACTAAAGAAAAATGAATTTAGTCTTTTGTTTTGACCTTTAATGGGGTCTATAAAGTTATAACAGAATTAAATTTTTCCTGCTTTCCCTTCTTCTATAAAGAGGGGGTTTAGGAGGTAATACGGTATTTGATTATTATTAAAAAATTGAAATTATCAGAAACAAAAATATTATGTGACCAACTAATTTATTTTTGATCACAAAAAATTTAAATTGATCACCAAAACGCATGATTAATCAATTATCCGGCATATTTTTTAATTAAATATTTTTATGGTCACCTAGGTGGTCAGTGTTTATCACCAGACCCGTAATTAGTGCTTGACCACTTAAAAGTTGATCAACTGACAATCACATGAACTAGAAGAACAATTTTTCTTAGTTTTTGTTATTTTAATTAATTTTGTTTTTAAAAGCTTGTAGATTCGTTCAACTTTAATCCGAACAAATGGATGTTAATGAATTTTGATTGCTCTTGCTTATGATAAGTTTTTTTTTAATAAAATTTTAATGTATTCAATGCAACAAATTATCTTACCATGTTTTTTTTCAAGGTTAAGGATAAATATATGTTGACAAAAGCATTATCAGTCGATCCAATTTATTTGAGATACAAAGAAATGGACAAAGCAATAGATTATAGACATTGGGGTATTGCTTTGAGTCGTCGATTTAGATCATTAAAAATGTGGTTTACAATAAGATCATATGGAATTGAGGGCTTACAGAAATACATAAGAGAACATGTGAGACTAGCTAAAAAATTCGAAAGTCTTGTTTTAAGTGATACAAGATTTGAAATTTTAGGAAAAGTTATTTTGGGTTTGGTGTGTTTTAGACTGAAAGGTCCTAATGCATTAAGTCAAAATCTTTTATTCATGTTAAACGATTCAGGTAAGCTACATATGATACCATCTATGCTCGAAGACAAATATGTCATTCGATTTTGTGTCAATGCTGAAAAATCTTCCGATGATGACATGATTGCAGCATGGGAATTAATAAAGTCCTATGCAGATCAAATTTTAAAACAACATGAAGAAGATAATCCACCAGTAGTTGACTCTATAGATATACCAGAGATAACATCTAAATTGCGACGAATGAGATTTGGTATTAGCAAAATGGTCTCTGATCCAAGAATTAATGGACAAAAAAAATATAGACGCACAGCTACTACTTTGAGATTTTTTAGTGATTCGAGCAAATATTTTGCTAGAAAGTGTAGTATTGTTGAAAAAAGTGATGAAGATCTTGAATGAATGTTTATATTTGTGTGTGTTTATTTTATTTTTAAAATTTTTGAAAATTTGTGAATCCCCTATCTAGTCATTTAAAATATTAGGTGAAAAAATTTTAACAATAAATTTTTATTTGATATCATTTACTTTTCGATAGTCTAAGATAATTTGTTCTAACGCTTTAAAAATTACATGAAAAATATGTGCCTTATAAAAATTCGCCAAAATGTTCGCTATAAAAAAAAGCCTCTCGACCCTTAAAAAAAAATCTGTTGGACCTATGGTATCTTAAAAAATAAACTATAAATATTTGAGCGTAAAAGAAAAGTATTTTTTTATTTTTTTTAAATCTATTGATAATTATTAATCTATTATTCTAAATGGTTTCTGTTCATATTTTGTGCTTGCCTTCTGACATACCCCTAAACTATACAATATTTAATTTTTGATCCACTGGAAATTATGATTTCCGAGAAATGGTCCGCATTAAAATTATAAAAATTTAATATGTTACCGGGTTAAAGTTGAATAAAATTGAATATTTTTATTAAAATTCTTTATTAAATTATTTTATTATAGCACAAATTAAAACTAACTTTTACGTTTATTTTCTTTAGAGAAAGAGTCGAGAAACAAAATGCGTATGAGTAAGTTTTAATTTGTACTGTATTTTTATTTTCTAGAGTCGTCTTAATTTTTAAAATTCAAAAAGATAACTATTTTATTTTTCATTCTTCCCGGCTTTTACCCGGCAACAAATACCGTAGTGCCTCACTATAACGACCCGAGGTAATATCTAATCTTCATATAAAAGACCATAGGGGAGCCCTTGTTAAGTAACACTTTTTAGAAATTTTAAGTCGAGGGTGTTTTCAGATTCAAGAGTTTTTTGTAATCGGTTTTCGAATTTTGAATTTTTTACAATTTTTAGCCATTGTATAAACATATTTAATAACAATTTTAATATTATTATAAAAAAAATAACGAAAATTAGGTTTTTGTTTTTTTTTAGACCAGAGTTATAAAATTAAAGCTTATTAAAAAGGCCATGGTCGCTATACTGATGCACTACGGTATTATTTTTTAATTTTTAATGCAGATGATTTCTAAGAAAAACATAATTTCCTATGGATTAAAAATTAAATATTGTAAAGGCAAGCACAAAATAAAATGACCAAAAATCGTCTTTATAATATGATTAAGAATAGGTAGATAGGAAAAGTTGAATTTATTTTTTTTTCAAAATATCCAGAACAAATTAAAAATTCAGCGCCAAATTATCCAAATTTTTTCCTCTTTTTTTAATATGGAAGTAAACGACATCTTTTTGATAAAACAAAATTACTCTATGTTAATATTTAAAAGTTTTTGTAATATATAAGAAATTTTTCTAGCTAAAAAAATTGCCCGGATGAACTTCGGTGGTCCGGTGTGCAGGCTTCAAACCTGTAGCTGTCTAGCGACAGAGTGGTTCAATTCCACCTTTCGGGCGCCATTATTTTTAATCTAAAATTTATGATTATTCAGAAAAGCTGACTTGATAAAAATTTTAAAAATCTGAAAATGTCACTTAAATTTACGATTTTTTATAATTTTTTTTATTATCAAAAGTCAAAAATATATTACAAAATTTTATTAAATTTTTTAGATGTACAAAAAAAATAAACAAAAAAATTAGAAAAAATGATTTATTTCCTTTTTGATATGGAAGTTGTTAATGAAGTTTTACTAGTTAATGAACTACCTGTCGACTGAGTAGCTTTAAAAATAAATTTTTAAAAAATAAATTTTTTAAATTTGAATTAATTTTATCAAAATTTACAATTAAAAATTTCTGAATTAATTGAATTTCTTCTTTGTTGTAATGGCTTAACTTTGGGCCTTGAAATTAAAAAAAATTTTTTTTGAAAATTTATTAAATTTTGAAAAATTAAAAAAAAAATTTTACTTTTCGGTCATTGTTAAACTTAGATTCTGAGACTTTCTCACTGAATCTGAATAGTGGTTATTTTTTGGATTTATTTCTACAAAACTCTGTGGTCTATCATGATTTACATTTTGTTTACTATGTTGTTGTGGTGACTCTTTTCCAAACGGATGAGATGGTGTCTTTGATAGACGTGTCGGATTTCGAGTCAAATTTGATTTATTAATTTGAGTGGCTGATTGTGATTCCATTTTTGAATTGCTAATTTTTAAGTCATTTTTTTGTTTCTTGGGCTCCAATTCAAACCAAAAGTTTTCTTCTTCTTCTTTTATCCGGTTTAATTTTTCTTCATTTTCATTCTTTAAATCAAAAAAAAGATTATCAAGAACTCTTAAAGAAAAGAAAAAATTTTCAAAAACTCTTACATTTACATATGATTTAATAAAATCCATTTGGACAATGGCCTTTTTTTTATATTAAATTTAATCAAGTAAAATTAAGAAAAAAAATTTTTAAAAAAATTTACTTTTTGAGCAAGTTCAAATACATCCTTATCTTGGTCATGTAATAAATTTTTAGCTATAATTTCCAAGTGATCTAATTTATCTCGATCGACTTGAAATCGCCATATTTTTTTTAAATTGACTAATATCTTTAAAAAACTTATTCGAACATTTACTACTTGATCCTTGGACAAGTTTATACAATGCTGGTAGAAATAATTTTTAAAAAAGTTTTTCGAATATAATTGCATAACCATACGACAAATATCAACAAAAAATACGCGCTTATAGCAGTTTTTATGAGTGCTAAACTCAATTAGTTTTTCAAAATAGTAATTACGTACTTGTAGTCGAGGTATTTTACGTAAGATTATTAACATTGTTTTAACTGATGCTTGACGAACCGGAATGGCTCTCTTAAGTTAAAATAGAATAATTAATTAATACCGTAAATTTTAAAGCTATCAATAATTAAATTGAATTGAAAAGCGTATGGGAGGTATGGGAGGTATGGCAGAAGGCACATGCTCAATATACAAATTTACTCTAACCTGTACGCATTTTGTTCCTTTCCTCTGAAGAAAACGAAAAAAAAGAAAATCGAAAATTTAGTTTTACTAATAAGAAGTAAAATAAGAATTTACTGTTTAAAGTAAATTTGAATAAAAACTAAAATTTGCTTGGAGTAGGACCATACAATTAGACTCGAAATTTTGACGAGTACGAGTATGAATACGAATACTGAACTTGTACTCGTACTTGAACTCGAAATCGAATATTTTTCGAGTAATTACTCGTACTCGTACTCCAAATTTAAATAATCATGGAGTAGTATTTAATTTTGACTAAATATAAATGAATTTAATTTTGCATAATAAAAAGTTGTATTAAATTTTTAAAAAAGTTTTTTTATTTTTCAAATTATTTTTTTATTTATGAATTAAAATAAAATTAAAAGAAATATGCCACCAAAAAAAAATTCTCAAAAAAAAAATCAAACTATTTCAAAGCCATCTGTTGTGACAAATACGCGCAGAAAAACAAGATCACAACAAAACGAACCTCAAAATACCCAATCTAGTGAAAATACTCAATCAAGTCAAAATACTGAATCTAGTCAAAATACTGAATCTAGTCAAAATAGTCGATCTAGTGATTTTAATTCTTCAAATCAAGATAATGAGGTTACTTCTCATTCATATAAGATGACTAAACAAGGTAAAATTCATAATATATTTTATTTAAAATTTATCTTCATTTTATTTAAAATAATATCAAGTTTTTAAAAAGCATTAGCAAGTTATTTTTTTAATTAGATTTTTTTATTGAACAATTTCATTCAAAAAGGCCTAAGAATGTAACGTATGTCCTAAATAAATTCTGCTCCAAATCAAGCCTGTATTAATACACAACTTAAACGTGAAGATTAAAGATATTTATGTCCTTTTGTTTTAATTAAATTTTTAACCTAAATCGATAAATCTTTTGATTTGAAAAAATTAATTTTTTTTTTTTCTATTTTAGAAGATTAAACGCTAAAATTGCTTTTCTATATGTGTTTAAATAACTAATACTTGTCTTCTAAAAAAGTCAAAAAATTAAAATTAATTTGTTCATCAAAAAAATCTAATTTAAAAAAAAACTTGCCATTTTTGAAGTTCGAATTAATTGATTCAAAAATTTATAAAAAAAATAAAAAATGCAATTAGAATAAATTAAAATAAATTTTTATAAAATAAATTGTGAAATTTACCCGCCAAATTTGGAAGAAAAATTTCGAATTTTAATAAATAAATAATTTAATTTTTTTATTTTAGACGAAAAAAAAATAAGAAAAATTCTAGATGATGGTATTAAAGGGATATTTACGAAGAAAGCAATTAAAATTGGAGATGAAATTCGACTGTTTTCGCCGATAACCAATTTTTTCGGATCACAAAATGAATTTAATACTGATCCTAAAAAAAGTATTAAAAATAAGTGTCTAACATGTGGAAGAAATTATCAAGCGAAACTTGGTGAATCGTCGAACTTAAAGAAAAAACACAAAGATTATGGAAATCGGATCAAGAGTTATGTTGCTTTTATTATTAGAGATAAATCAAAATGGAAATTAGACGAGAACATGGTTAATTTAGTAAAATATTTTTTATCCTCAAATTCAGCCATGAAAGAAATCAAAGCGATAAATTACAAATTAGTAAAATAGCAAGACAAATGTTTTTTCACAAAATTTTTTATCATAATTTTTAAATTCATTTTTATTTTCAATCATATAAAGATAAACCTTTGGAAGTACCGTATCACCTCCAAATAAAATCAAACCAAATTTTTTTTTAAAAATGATCTTTAAAATAGAATTCGAGTCATTTTAGACTCAATTAATAAAAATCCCTTTTATATTTTTTTTAAGTAAAGGGACGTTTGAAGTTTAATTAAAAAAAAATTGAACTTACGGCATTTACTCTGGTTTCGAGCATTGGCAATATTTTTTCAACTAAAATATCTGTACAAACAAGATACGGCAATAAGGCAAAACATTCTAATATAAGAACATGAAGTGAATATTTATAAGATTGACTAATTGAATTTTCCAATTCGAAAAGTTTCTTCAAAACCAATTGATAACCTGGCATTTGCTATAATTATTTTTAAAAATTTGTTAAAAAAAAATTTATAATTTGATAAAATTCTCTTTAAAAAAATAAAATAAACCAACCTGAGACTCATTTAAAATTCCATTTGAATCTTGTTTAACAAAAAGCTTGAAAAAATTATCTAAATTTTTAACAACTGCTGTTTGAACAAGGACTGAATTATCACTCATAGATGTACAAAAGTCATTTATTATTAAATGTTGTTGAGATTGTCCAAGTCGTTCAGCTATCTATACCAAAAAAATAATTCTTAAACTTAATTTAAAAAAAATTCAACTCAATGAAAAATTATTACATCAATCATTTTCAAAGCTATTGCCTCTCGAACATTTTCATTTTTGTCTTTGATTAAACTAGTTAGACATTGACTTAATTTATTCTCATAATTCACTGAATTGGTAATCAATATTAAACTCTTCATAATAAATATTTTGAAAATTTAAATTTTTTTTAAAAAAGATTAATTTATTACCGAAAATGAATTGGCTAAGTTTATTTTACACATATTCCAATTATATTTGGATTCATTTACAGACTTAGAAAAAAAAAAATTATTATGGTATAAGATCTGGGACACTTATAAAATAATTAATATTTCTTGGTCAAATTCAATTGTTTAAAAAAAGAAAAAAATTGTACTTTCCCGTAACATGGGTAATTTTAGAGCTTTAATGCTCCATAAAACTCCTATTAAACCATTAATTAATTTATAAGTATTAATTTAAAAAAATATTTTAACATACTCTTTTGGAAAATAAATTTTCATTTTTACACATTTGAAAAAAAACATCAACAAAAAATAATTTAACTTGTGAGCTCATGATATCATAGAATAATTTAACCACAGTGCCTAAATTTTTCGCTATAGTTAACAAATAATTTTCATCACGAGTAGACAGACCATATTCAATGAAGGATTGAATTTTTTTCAACAAATAATTTTTGGTATCATCTTTAAAAAAATTTTAATAAGCCTTAAAAAATTTTTAATTTAAATTTTTTTTTAATTTTTACGATCTTGAAAAAGTTCTAATATTTCAACTAATGACTGAAAACAATTAGTGCGTACGAGCATTGACTCATCGCACAGAAACTTAAACATCTCTGGCACGATAAGTTCCATTGAGAGTTCAGATCCAAGACTTTTTGATACTGTTGACAAAGCACGACAAGCGGTTGCGCGTACTTCATATTGAGTATCATTACACAAGTCTAGTAAGGCTGGAAATATCATGTTTGCATTTGTTTGTGCATTTAGTCTCGGTGAACTTTTGGCTATGAGAAAACTTAAATACTCACGGGATTTTCTTGATGAGTACTGAGACTTTACTTTTGATATAGACTCGGATGTCTTCAAAATAAAAAAAAAATTTACTCTAAAAGTTAATTCGATTTCAATTATAAATTATACTAACCAATGTTTTAATTACACTCTCGGGCAAGAATTCGATCATTTTAAACATAATTTCAGCCCAATTTTTAAAAATTTCCGTATTTTCTAAATTTTAAAATTTTTATTTGAGTTTTTTTATTGGATATGTAAAAAATTGCTTACCGTAATCATTGGGTTTTTCACTATATAAAAATATTTTATATGCGATCAAGTCGAGAAAATAATTTGAAAAATCTTTGGGTGTTATTAATTGAGAAGATAAAATATCGCATAAAGTCGAACTTATAGTTTGATAAAATTCTGAGCTTCTATTAGTTTCATCTAAAAAGCAAGTCTCCTTTAAGATTAAGTGGAAAATATGTAACAACAAAAAAATATTTAAAAAAAAAAAATTTATAAAAATACTTTAAATTTAGGAAATATTCTATGTACACATTGGGACTTATCCATTAAAAGTAAACTTGGAATTTTACTAATACCAACGATTATTTGAGCCTCATAACTACTGGTTAGTAAAAATATTGTCTTGCCGAAATCGTTGAGATTTTCGTCTATCGTATGACTTCTTAATTCTTCAACACTCTTTACAAAAAAATAGCTAAAACTTTAAGAAAAAACTTTGAAAATTAATTGATAATTTACTTTGACTCTGTTAATAGGCTTTTCGATGATATCGTCAAGTTCGTCCTCGTGTAAACCGACGTCCATTTTGCGTCTCAAAAAATTAAATTTTTAATACGTAAATTTGACAACTTTTATGTTGATTCATATAAATATTTTAGATTGAAAAATGCTACTATGGTAAATTTTTTATTTTATCTTTAAACAAAAAAAAACAGAGAGAGAATATAAAAATTTTATCGAGAGTTTCTATTTTTTTTTTAAAATAAATTTGTCTTTATAAATTTATGATGTAATTTTTTAAGAACGGTTCAAGAGCTATTAGATTAGAAAATATCTTGATATCTTCATATGTTCTTATGTTTGACATGTTAATAGCCATAAATTAACGTTTAAACTAAATATTGGCTTTTGGTTAAACATTCTCCAAGTTAAGGCTCAATAAAAAACCTTATTTAAAAAAACTTAAGTTTAAAATTTGAAAGAGATTTTTTTCAATAAGAATATCAATTTACAACTTTATATTGGAATTCGAATTTTAAAAGATCTTAAATCAGTAATAAGCTTGGGAAATTTCTTTAAAACGTACAACCTAAAAAAAGTAAAACTTGAGATTTGTTCAAAATTTTTTATAGCTTGAGAATTTATAATAATAGATATGGGTCGTGGGTCATTCCTTTGACGAGATTCAAAAAGATTAAAAAACATCTTTTTTCGCGATTTAAATAGTAATCCAACTCCACTTAGGAATGATAAGAAATATCTAACTTTAAGGGCTTTTAAAACTTTTTACAGCGCAGTGACAGTGGCCCAAAAATTTGCTTTAGCCTTATGTAATAAATAATAAATAAATGGTTAAAAAATCGAATTGTGCTTATTTTGAAACAGAAAAATAGATAAATAAATTTTTATTTTTACTGAACTAACTCCTAATCTAACTACTAAACAATTCAAAGAAGATAACCAAGAAAAAGTTTTTTTAAATGATAAAGCAGATCCCGATTAATCAAAAATTAGGTAAAAAACGAGCAAATATTATTAACACTGTCTAGAAATGCATTCAGATGAACTGAAATTGTTAGCAATCGAGTCGAAATAGCAAAGAATGTCAGTGAAAAGAGAAATATCTCAACACAAAATGTACAATATTAGCGAGATTTAAGTTAATAATTGCATCAAAAATAAATTAAGGAAAGTGGGAAAATTTACTGCTATTGTCCAACTTTTTCCTTTAGTGGGAAGATATACTCGACGTCTAGCTCTAAATTTCCAGTCTTTGTAAAATAGAAATCATAATTATTTGAAAATAAATTATATTTTTCACTAAAAAAAAAAATTTTTCGGTCATTCAT
>NTPY01001007.1:303032-319541 GCA_002922825.1 Brachionus calyciflorus
GAATTTTTTGCATTCTATATTTTTTCTCAACTCTTTCTTGAAGCTTAAAAAGAGTTAAATAATTGAAAGCTTAAAAAACTTATTTAACTAAAAGACCTACTTGCTTAACATAAAGATACACTTCTCTTAATTGGTTTAGAATATTAGAAATATTCTCTTGATCTTGATGCTCTTTCGGGGTATGTAATTGTAATGAACCAAGTAAATTTATGTATTCTTTAATTCTAGCCCATGGGGCACCCAATAAATCTTGGATTCTAAAGAAAAAAATTTAAAAAATAAAAATATTTGAAATTTTAAAATTCTAAATACGTCATCATATTGGTAAGGCTTGTATTATCAATAGGTAAAATAAATTCCCTAAATTGTGGATTTGATGAGATTAGTTTATCCAAAGTAGTTATAATTGAGTCATTATTATTGGCATAGTTAATTATTATTTGAGAGCTTTTAGTCAGTGTGTACATGACATCAGCAATACAAGAGCTTAAACTCCAATTTTTAATTCTTAAATTTAAATCTTTAACCATTTCTCTATAAAAAAAAAAAACTTATAATTTTTTTTTTGACTTTTTAGAATAATTAATTACTTGGAAATGTTGTATAAATTTGTTACATCGGCAAAAAGCATGTCCAAAACTGATTGTGATATTATAACCCTTCGAATTATTTATTAAGTTAAATTTTACAATTTAAAAAGAAATTAAATTCCAATAGTATACTTGTTTCCAGTGTCAAGACTTGCTTTTAAAGGCTTAGCATAATACTTTTGAATAATTTCTAAGCATTTAAAATAGTTGATTTCAGTTTTGACTATTTCTAAGACTATTTGAGTCCTCATACTTTGCTCGACTGATTCAGCATCTGATTTCTTTTTTAGAAAAATATGGATAATTTAACATCGTAAGTTAATAAAAAATCATATTAAAAAGATAAACGAGCAGAGTTTTGATTTTTAATTTCCATTTTTCTCGTCATGGTATTAATAGAAAAAAAGATACATGAAAAAGAGTCACTATAGTAGAGTCGATGAACTGATTTGACGATTTTCAATTCAATTTTCTAACAATAAAAAATTTATTGTTACGTAATTGTAGATTTTCAAATGTTTTTAAAATTCTCTTTATTAATTAAATAACGATATTAAAAGGAATTAAAAGGAAAATAAAAGTCAGACCACTAACTTGTTGATTTGTATTAAGAAATTATATTTCGAGATAAAATAAGCTTAAAAATGTCAGGTCGTGAGAAAGGAGGTAAAGTAAGAGCCAAGAGAAAGACAAGATCATTAAGAGTTGGTTTACAATTTTCAGAGGTCGTATTCATGATATATTGAGAAAAGCTCATTATGCTGAACGTGCCGGTGCTGGTGCTCCAATTTAATTGGTCGCTGCTTTGGGTTATTTAAGTGTTAGCTGGAATTAGCTGGAAATACCGCTAGGAACAACAAGAAAACAAGATCATTTCTATTAAGCTTTAAGAAACCATCGAGAATTAAATAAATTGCTAGCTGAAGTAACTGTTTACTCAAGCAGGTGTTTAACCCAACATAGTTACCAAAGAAAACTGTTAACCAAATTTGGCTAGCTAAATTTTTGGTTATCTAAAAAATTTTTTTTTGTTAAATCTATAGAACAATGTCCAATTTTTAATTGTTTATATCTATAACCAATTTTGATCCACCAAATTTTTGGTTAACCAATTCTTTGGCAGCCAATTTTGGCTAACCGTCTAACCAGCACTAACCAACATCACTAGTTTTTTCTTTAAGATTCAGTGTATATTTTAAGGTTCGTTTGATCTCTTAAACGAAAATTTTATAAAGAACTAAGATATCGCTAATTTTGAAATAAGCCCTTTTTTAAAATATTCAATTTGAATTATTTTAATAATAAAATAAGTTATTTTAAAAAATCTTAAATAAAAATTTACATATTTGATGAAATTTTTCAACGCTTGATCACTTCTATTAAGAAGATCCTCATCAGATGATTTTTCAAATTTATCACCTTTTTCAGATTCGTCCTTTTCTAATTTCTTATTGATTTCATCTGATAAGCTTTTATAGAATTCGTGAGTTGTTTGACTACTTTCAACAGCGTTTGAAATAAAATTTTTAAGCTCATTCTGCATTTTGGAACTACATAAGAGTTCATTTTTGGTAAGACCATCATATAAAACTTTACCTTTGAAAAAAAAAGCTTAAAAACTATTCTGGTCTAAAATTTTGTTTAGTGAATTTTTACCAGCGACTCTATTAAGGGTTAATTTATCAGTATCATTTATATAACCATTCATGACCAATTCACCAACACGATCATGAGCGTCTGTCAAAATCTCACAATATTTTATCCATAAATTAATTTTGTTTTCGACAAAATATTCATCTAACGGACTACTATCTAAATTCGCTGAATTTAACCATTTACTTTTTACTTTTAAATAACTTTTAATTAAATTAAGGTGAAAATTTAGACAAGTTTAATTGTTACAGTATTTGTAATTGTATACAAATCCACAAGGTGCTCTTAATAAAATTCCCGTAAGTTCGAAAATTTTATCAAGTAGCTCAAGGCCATCATCTTAAAAAATTATATTTTAAATGAAATAATTCAAACAAAATTAAAATATAAAAAAAATGTACTTGAACTTCCAAGAGGAACAAAAAAATCAAAAGAACAATTTTCCAAATTGATTAGAAAATCTCTTAATTTTATCAAAAAATAACTTATATCATCACTTTGAGTATTAAACTTATAAATTATATCATCTTTGGTTAATGCTATTTGACCAGGTTTATCAAAATGTGTAAAAAAACCTATCGAACTTTAACCATTCAGAAATTAAGAAAACTAAGAAAAATTCAGATCAATATTTTTAAAATAATTTTACTCAACATTTTTTCCATTTAAGGCTTTTTCAATTTGAAAAATTAAATTTTGTAGATTAGTTGAATCGAAATCATATTGAACTGGAATAACATTTTGTCTAATACCATCGAGCAATAGCTTTACAAATAAGAAATAAACAAAGAAACTAGACTAAAATTAAAGAAATAATTTTTAACTTACATTTGAGCATGGAATTCTAGAGCTTATCAAAATTAATCTGTAGGTGTTTGATCTTTTAGAATTGACCAAATTATTTGGTAAGCTTTGAGTTTGTTTGAAAGTTAAATAGGCATTGAAACTTGACTCGGTGAGACTCCTTTAAAAATTTATAGATTAAAAAAAAAATGTTGATTTTTCTTTTTGGGATTTTTTTTTACGTAGTAAATAAATCCGATTCTGATTTTCGCATTGTTTTAAAGTTTGTTTTAGTCTCGGCAAAATGAGTTGGTAGACTTTTTCTAAAATCAACTATCATATTTTCATTTATTGAATTTGACTGTTTTAATGTTTTTAAGCTCGTTTTAAGCGATTCCTTAGGAAAACCGAACGCGTTTGCATAAAGAGAATTGATAGTGTTGTCTAATTTAGGTTCGTTTGGATTAGCTGTTAATGAATATAAGTACTTATCAGTTTTTTTCAAGTCTTTTGGCCGTTTGCTCGATGGATTCCAAGGTTTTCTAGATGTCAAAATATCATCTTGTCAAAATGAGAAAGTTTAATTAAAGATTAAATAATTTGATAAAAGTCCTACGATTTTCAGATTTTCCAAGAATTCGTTTTGTAGTTTGATACAAATACTTGTTCTTTTCATCATCGGTTAATTCTCTATAATACAATCTTTTACGTAACTCGTAAGCCTCATCCTTTAAAAAAAATTCAATATAAAATTTGGAGATATCGTCAATGGAGAACAGAATTCTCAACTGGACGTCAAATTAGACAGAGAGATTATTGGATGACTAAGTTTAAATTTTTGAATGGTCAAAAAATTCCAGAAAAAAAAATAATTTAAGATTTTTGTGACTTTTTTGAATTGATTAACTCTCCAAAATTATTTTTCTGTCCAAATGAAAAAATTCCTGCTGTTTAGTTCTTTCCATTTTAATTTTCTTTTATTTTGAGGCAATTTTCGATGTAAAGTGTTCCAAGTTTTTATAAAGCACAAGGCTAAAATAAGTTAACGACGTGGTCGAACATTTTCTAACATGCTTTCCAACAATGTTCGAGCAGTGTTTGCTTATGTTCATGTTTTCGTTAATTTATTTCAGCGTTATACTGTAAATATGAAATTCTTATAATAACAAAAAATATTTTTACTTTATTCATTGGGTAAGCTTTGATTTTTTTTACTGACTCAATATAATGAGCCTTCCAGCATCCGAATTCTCTTTCAGTAGGTTTATAAGGCAAGTACCATCCAAAATTAAGACACTTAGGTAACCAAATTTCTTCCTTTAAATCACACAATAAAAAAATTTATAATTAATGAAACAATTTTTTATTTAAATCTACTTGTTCTGATAGAAATTTCCAATGTGAGCTTACTTGAGCACATCGGGCTAAGTCTTTCGGTGATAAAAACGAAAATATATAAACAGATAAGTATTTAGGCAAAACGCTAGTAAAATCTTTTCGTTCAAAAACCCCAAAACTACTTAATGTATCTTCAAGAAAACATAATTGAGTTGGTGTACACCTCGAAAGTGTGTTCAAAAGAAACCATTTTCTTTGTTTATCGCTCCATAAATCAAACCAATTTGAAACTAATTCAACTCTTTCTTCAAAAATCTTTGGAAAAAAATTAATTTTTGTAACAATTTTTTGTTTTTAATTTTAAGATTTTTACAATTTTGTTAGAATTTTTATCTTTTAATGGTGTCCAACTACTATTAAGAGTTTTATATTTATTCGTTTCTAAATCATATTGTTCTTTAACCCGCTTTAATTTGGGAGCAATATTACCAAGAACTTTAGTGTCATCGTTAGTTAATGAGGCAATTGTTTTTTGAGGAACAGAAGTCAACATGTCAAATTATAATTTAAAGCTCAAGATAATTTTCATTAGAAAAATAATCAAGTTTATTTTTGCTTTTCAATTGCGCAATATATTAAAAATTCCATGTAGAAAGTTGTAAAAAAAAAACAAGTTGCTAAGTAACATTTGGTACAGTAATTAATTACATTAAAATTTTTAATTTTATCAATGAAATTTTTTTTTCTAATACATGATTTTCGAAAATTCAAAATGAACAAGGGAATTATATTCTGAAAGCAATTAATGTTTTTTTTTTAAGTATCTTGAATTAAATTTATGTTGAAAATTTTGATATTTTTAAAGGAGAAAAAAAATTCGTCCCTAGGTGGATTCGAACCACCAACCTTTCGGTTAACAGCCGAACGCGCTAGCCGATTGCGCCATAGAGACTGTTAGTATTTAAGTATTCAAATATACTTAATACACTTCAAACGTCTAATTGGAAAAATAAGTTTTTTTAAAATTCAAATAATACTCTTCCATTTAACAAAGCCAAAAGAGAAGGCATTTGATCTTAAGAAATTTAACCTTACTACTCAATTAAGGAATTAACACTGTTTAATTTTGAAACTAAAATTTGGACACATTTATACCAAAATAGCTCAAAACGATTCCATAAACTTGAAGCTCTATTTTTAAAAAGTTAAACGCAATTTTTAATAAGTTGTCTTCAATTTTTAATAAATCGTGAAGTCATGTGCTCTTGGTGTTTATCTAAGTCCATTTTTAGATTATTTTTCATTTGTAGAACTTGAAGTAAATTTCAGTTCTTTATTTTACCTTATTTTGATTATGTTTTTAAACAGATTTTATATTCTTCTAAGGAAGCAATACATCGTTTAGCGAGTTGCTTCCAATTGGCAACTATTTTTTTTTATTAAAAATTTTTTTTTCAAAGTTTGAATTAGATAAGCCAAAGAACCCTTATTAAAAAAATTAAAACCAAATAAATTATTAAGAGGTTAATCCTCGTGTTGACCATTTTAGGGTGCATTAGTGACCAGAAATTCTCGATTAGATTGAGATAAAGAGATTGAGGGCACCATGGAAGTACTTCAATGTTTTACTCTTTAAACGAGTCTCTGGAATCGAATGTGTTATGTAAGCTGAAGTGGCCTCTAGTTGAAAAATCCAGGGATCCTCTGGATTGTAAAAAAGCTCTGCTGACGGTAAAAGATGATTTTCCAGGGTGTCCTTGTAGACATATTGATTAATTCGGCCAGTATACATATTGAAAACACTCGTCTCTTAGAAGAAATACCTGGTGACCCTCTCCAATTTGTAACATTGGTACACAGAAATAACACTAGCTTTGCGATTAAACACCCCAAATTTTGACTCATCGCTAAAAATTAATTGTTTCCCAATCATTAACAGATCCGACCTTGAAGAATCTTGAAGATCGTAGAATGAGAGGAGACCAAATCTAATACTAAACGCCATTGAGAAAATCAACTTAGTTAATTGTGTGAATTTTTCTTAAAGTCTAAATTTAAACTTTCGAAGAAAAAATAACAAGAGACTAAAGAGAGAATTAAGCAAATATGGATCACATAGATACATTTTTTTAACGAACAGAATTGTTGCGAAGTGAAACAAGCTGCCTCAAAGTGTTGTTGATGCAGAATCGATAAACATGTTCAAGTGGTATATCGACAGAGAGATTTTTGGAATGGTAAAGAGAAAGAAAAGAAAGCTCTATCTGAGCTAAACGCTTAAAAGCGTTAGTATAGTTATATACTGCAGTTCTCAAAATATTAATACTATAAATTTAAAGAAAATGCTTTATAATGAAAAAATATTTAAGTAATAAAAATTCGACTAAATCATCTAGAAAAAAATTCTTTTTAAATTTATTGCTTAATCATACTTTATTTTTTGTCAACTAATTAAAAATAATCACAATATACGCTATTTAAAGAACTACGGGAAACTTTTCTTAAAAAAATTCAAAATTTATATTCAAATAACGTTTTGTTGAAAAAAATGGGAACCAAAAAAACTGTATTTGTTATTTATTATTCAACATATGGTCACATTGAAAAAATGGCCCACTCTGTTTGTAAAGGATTAAAAAAATCGGGAGTGAATGTTAAACTTTTTCGAATAGCAGAGACTCTATCGCCTGAAGTATTGGAAAAAATGCACGTACCGAAAAAAGAAAATTCAGTACCAGTAATAACTCCAGATAAATTAAAGGAAGCCGATGGTTATTTATTTGGTTTTCCGACTCGATTCGGTATGATACCAGAACAAGTTAAAACTTTTTTTGATGCATGTGGTCAATTATGGATGAATTCTGCTCTGAGTAATAAATTTGTAGGTACTTTTTTTAGTACTGGCTCAATTGGTCAAGGTCAAGAATCAACTGCTTTTTTTTGCATACCGTTTTTCGCTCATATGGGTATGGTTTTTGTACCAATCGGGACTAAACATAAAATTTTAGGAGAAAATTCCGTAGTTCACGGAGGAAGTGCATATGGTGCGGGTTGCATTGCAATAGCAAATGAACCAAATAGTCTAGAATTAGAGCTCGCTGAATTCCAGGGTAATTTTTATTAATATTTTCTAAATATTATAGCAAAGTTTTAAATAAAATTATTTAAGGTCAAGATTTCGGTAAAATTGTTTCTAAATACAATGTTGATTCTCATAGTAAAAAATCATCTAAAATATGCAATATTGTCTAGTTTTTTAATAAAGTTAATTTCTAAATAATTTTCTTAAATTAATTTTTTATTAATTAAAATTTTTTTGCTCAAATTTTTTAATTTTTGATTGGCCTTGCATGAAAAAATATAATTTTTAAATGACAGCTAATTTAATTTTAAATGAAAAAAAATAAAAAAACCCGTCAGATTAGATCGACTGCCATAAACTGTTTTTCGTGATACAAATATAGAGTTTCGTTTTTGTACGAGTAATTTTATTACTGAAATAAATTTACAAGGGTTTCAGCTTCAAAGAGAAGGTATGATACAAATTCATTTATGCACCGGTACTTCTATTGAGTATTAACGGTAAAATGTATTTTTAATGGTTTATTAAAAAGAAAGTAATAATTACGGTATACTCGAAATTTTTTCTGTGAAATCAGTAGGTTCGTTTAAGCAGTAAGGTTCGGAAGTTTACCAAGTATACCTGAAAACCAAATTTTTAAAATGGTCTAGAAAATAAGAAAAGATTTTTAATTTGATTTTAATTAAATAAACTTTAAAATTGGTAAAATTAAAATTTTCCCTTCTGATTATTCACGCTCGTCCTCTCTAAACTGTTTCTTTTGAATACTCAGATATTATAAAACTTTGAAGATTTTTATCAATTCTTAATTGCCTAATAAAATTCTAGAGATTGTTGTTTCACCATACGGATCAGAAAAAAATAATTGAAATTTTGAAATTTATCTTCTATCTTTTTTTTGAGAAATTAATTTGGAAGAAATTATAAAAATGTTTGATTTTTAAGATTAAATGATAAAAAAAAAGAGATTTTTGTTTCCCAACAATAAGGAAACTTTTCGTTATTATTATTATTCCAAGTTTTTATAAATATTGAAAAAATTTTTTCACCACAATGACTGTTTTGCCAGAAGAAATTAAGTTTTTATACTAGAAAAATAGTTTGAAGTTTTAGTTATGCCAATTTATAAATGGAGATTTTCGGATGATTCTAAACCGAGATTAATCCTGAAAATTTTTCCCTTACTTATTTACATGTACTTTTTTCCATTAATAATGAGCGAATCTCTATTCCATGAACGCGGGTAATCAATGAATAAGGAAATTTTCTACCAGTTCAGCCTCATATTTATTATGAGATTAAATTATTGATTGATTTTTTAAATTAATTATTGGTACGGCATCCAAACGAAATCATTCGTTTTTTAGGCTTTGAAATATTTTTTGTGCTGAAGAGATATTTATTTTTATTTGAAATTTGTGCTAAAAAGTTTTTGATTTGTGGTGAAGAGATTTTTTAATAAGAAAGGTTGATTTTGTGGCGAAAAGTTTCAAGAAGTGGGGAAGAGTTTTTTTATTTTGGGGATGAGGGAGACCCAAAAAGAAAAGATATCCACTACGTCTAATACCTTTACTTCAAGAGTCTCACTTAGTGTATCAAAACTAATGATCATAATTTTATCACTATTAAAATAAAACTAATAAAAGCCTTTTCCAAATACCTTTTTTTAAATCTGTAAACCGGATTTCATTAAAAATTATTGCCTAAAGAATGTCACATAATTTTTATCATTAAAATATTTACATATTCGGATAATAAACCTCGTTCTAAAAGTTTTTTTTAGTAAAATTCCAAGGAAAAATAAGCTTAAGAAGGAAGAGAAAAGCTTGGATTAAGCTGTTTATTAATTATTTTAAAAAAATATATAAATCAATAAATCGAACACAGAAAAAAAAATAAACCAAATAGCGTTTGTTTAATAAATAAAGAGAGTTGACAGAGAAAAAAAAATAATTTTGAATCAATTTGATTGATATAAAGTTACAAAATAAAATTATTAGTACATTTATTGATTTATTGTGCTGCTACGGCTTCTTGAGCTTTGTATCTATAATATAAATCAGTGACATCTTCCTCGGATATTTTGACCCAACCAGTGCTTTTCATATGATATATTCTAACCATACCACCTGACATAGCATCACGATGAGTAGCATGATAAATAGCTCTACGACCTAATTCATAAGCCTCAGTATCATTTAAGTCCCATTTGTATTCACTGTCCAAAACACCGTAGGCATAAGTCGAACCACTGCCAACAGAAAATATATTATTAGTTACACGAGTACCATCATCACCAACATAGTACAAACCAGGTCCCTTTGATAAAAAAAATCCATAAAATAAATAATTAATATAAAAATTTAATTTTTTTTCTTACTCTTTTATCCCAACCAGCAATCATAGTTCCCATTGAAAGACCCATATTTTTGTAAGAATAAACCATATTGGCAAGTATTTTCGAAGCACCAGCAACCGAAATTCTTTCTTTATTTCTTAACTCGTAAATACGGCAATGTTTGGATAAAACACGTTCCCAAAATTGGCAATCAGCAGCACCACCAGCCATAGTACCCAATAAGTATGGATTTATTTCAATGACTTTTTTGACGGTTTGAGAAGCTATGTAAGCGCCACCAGTAGCTCTGGAATCAACGGCTACAATTACTCCACCTTGGTATTTAAACGCTAAAGTAGTAGTACCACGGTTGAATTTAATACTGACAGCCGAGTCTGGTTTGTTATATTGGGCTAAAAATTCTTTGGGCTAATTTGAAAATAGTTTAAAATTTTGCAAAAAAAAAATTCAAAATTATTTTTATACATCACTGTATGGAGGAATAGCAATACTGCTAATACCAGATGGAATTGTGGCATTTTCAGTAATAGCTCTTGTTTCTTTTAAAAGTTCATCTTCATTTCTTGTTGCTAAGGCTAACATTTTCGAATTTTATTCTAAATTAATTCGAAATTTTTAAAGATTATGAAATGAATCTAAGTGAGGTTAGTTTATGGTTAATGATATATATAAATATTCGATTTGAGTTAAGGATTAAATTGAGCAATAATTTCATATGAAAATAAAAATTTTGGTGAATAAGTGTTTTAAATTTTTTTTTGATAGGTTTTTTAAAAAAAAATTTATATATTCAATTTTTCAATTTTCTAAGTCTCATTTAAATATGCAATACTTGTTAAGCATTCAAATTTAATTTCAAGTCAAGGATGCTAAACAAAATTTAAAAAATATTTATTGCAAATATTACATTACCAAATAATTAACACTAAATTTACAGACAAGGAATTTTTTTGAAGCTTTTAAAATGAAGCTCATTTCAGCCTAAAAAATTGTATGGTCTTTTACCGTATTCCCTTGCTTAATTATACAGAATCATAACTTAAGAATCGGGTTTGTTACATGTACTAATTTAAAAGTGACTTGACTCAATATTCATAAGTTTGTGATCACGTATTGATCTCCCAAATTATCTGATTTACGCTTTTTTTTAAATTGTATTTTTTATCTAATTGAAGGAAAATTTTTAATTTTTTTTAAATCTATATTCAGCAAATCTACCTAACAATATATGTTGTATCTCACATGAATAAGGATAAAAATAAGCATGTTTTTAGTTTGGTCGACTTTTCGGTCTTGGATGTGATGTTTTCTTATTTATTTTTCTAAAAAATCGAAATTTATTTATTTTTTTTATTTTCATGTAATATAACAATTGTTATTTCTTAAATATGCTCTCTTGATAAATATCAAAAAAGTTTAAACCGGAAAATTTGTTTTTTTTCTTGTCTGAAACAATCACATCAGACTTTGCATTAAATATTGTTTGTAAGACTTCTTGATAGCTATTATCGCCCTTGTACATTTGGATCGCTTTCCAAAATCTGTTAAATTTTTTTCGAAATAAACTTCAATAGATTTGTCTTTCAGTCCGAAAAACTTCGAATAATCTTGATCATTATTGTTGAGGTATTGGTTTCGACCATGCCATGATTCGACTGTGATTAATTTGTGCTGAAGATAAAAGCTCAGCTTGAGATTTTTTTTTGTTTGCCATAATGTCTAAAATTGGCCATAATTATGACATGAATGCTTTTTTTTGAACGTTTTGGCATTTTCGCATAAGTTTTTGAGTTATATATTAAATTTTGCGAAATTATTAATGTTTAGAATCATATTAGATCATATTTTTAATCTCCTGATCTTGAAACTAGAAATTTTTTTAATTTACAAATTACTTGTAAAAGGACTAGAGAAAATAGACATATTTTCAAATAAAAGGATTTTATTTGTTAAAAATGCAAAAAACCAATCAATTCCCGTTTTTTTTTTCTAATCAAGCTGATTTTTTTTTATATATATAAGATCTTATTACAAATAAATTTAAATGAGTTTATGGGCTCTAAAGGAACGAGATAAAGCTGTAATAAACCCGTCATACTAGCTTAAGTCGAAAAAATACAATATTACCGCAATGCCATGCAAACAGACACATGTATCAGAAATCAAAATTTTAAGAATTAATGCACCAAAAAAAGCTATTTTTAAAAGCGAGAAATAAAAAATAATCAAGACATTGTTATATACTGTTGATTATTAAGGTCATTAAAATACGTGGTAAAAAAACTAAAAATTTTTATATTTTGAGGCGCATTAATTGTAAAAATTTTAGGTTCTAATGCAATTTGTTCTTATACAAGGTATTACGGGAACAGTAAGGATTGGACATTGAATGCAAATTGAAAAATTTTTATCCACTTTTATTTTTATTCAAAAGAAATCGAAAATTCTTTGCACGAAAAAATAAATTGTTCTAACCCTAAAAATAGGAAATAAATTAACCATTTGAAGTTTGATTTATTCGTTCTCATTTCATGCTTAATTTTAAACTTCAATTTGCATTTTCCCTGGTAAAAGTTTTAAAGCTAAAACTTATTATGAAAACTTTTTTTATTTATTAATATTTACCAAAATTTTTAAAGGTTGCTAAAAGTAAGTTTTAAAAAAATTTTAGGTAGAATTATGGCCTATTATTTATTGAGAATTTATCATTTTTAAATATTTATTTAATTAATTATTATAAAAAACAAAATTATTAAAGAGCTCATTTTTATTTTAAAGCTGATAGGATTAATTAAGACTGATGTTTCCTGATGTGAATTTCATTAAATCCTAAATCAAGCTAAATATGATAGCTTGGAAAAAAAATATTTTTGTTGATAAGAAAGACAAACAAAATTGGTATAGTTAAAAATCTAAGAATAAGAATTCTCAATTTATTAAATGAAAATTAAATTTCGGAGGGAATTTACTATTTTTTACATTATTCTTACTGAAGCCTATAATTTAAAATTTTAGCATAATGCAAGTTATAAAAAAAAAAATTAAATTTTTAAGAGAATGTTGATTCATATCATCATCATCATGTACTTCTCTATATATGCGCAAATAAAGAACGAAAATTTGCAATTATTTTCTTTTTGTTATATTTTTTAGATCCTTTCAAATTTATTACAAATTTCAAAATCCAAGTCTAATTAGTCAAGGCATTTATTCAAGAAAAATTCAAAAGTCCTATTTTTTTTGTTTTTATTTTTGTTCAAGATTTTTCTTGTTGTAATAAAATGAAATTACAAATTTGTTTCTTAGTCATTTTTTTGTTGCTAAATTCAGCTCAAAGTGATCCTATTCCATCAAACTCGACCACAAATTCAAGTGATGGAACAACTACAATTTCACCACAAACGACAACACCAAGTCCGAAATTAGCAACCGAATGTGAATTATCAAAATCAAGCCAACATGAAAAACAACTTTTAACCAAAATAAATCAATTTAAAGGCAAAACATATCAAGTTGAAGACAACGAGCATAAATACTTTTTTTCAATATGTTCAAAAGCCGAAAATGCTAATCAAACAAATGAGGCATTAGTTCAAATGAATAAAAAGACTAATAAAACATTTGTTCTTGGTCGACTTGATGACGTCGATTTAGAAAGTGCTACAAATTTAATTCGTATAAGCTACAATAATGGAGACAATTATGCCAATGCATGTAATAAAAACGAGAGAAACGCTGTTATTTATTTAATTTGCGACCGTAATAAAGTCAACCCAGAATTTAGATTAATCGAAGAGAACAATAATAGAGATAATGAATGTGCTTATATATTTGAATTATTAACTCCTGAAGTATGTGATTTAAATACCATTACAACTACTTTAAGTCCTCAACAAACAACAGTTACAACCTCTACTGAAAAAATTAGCTCTGGTGATAAAAAATCAAATAAATTAGGAGTGGTACCAGTTATTTTAATTGTTTTGTTTTCTTTAATGGGAGTCTATTTTATTGTTGGGACATTGTATATGAGATTTGTCAAGAGAGCCTCAGGTTGGGAGCAAATTCCTAATTTTGGCTTTTGGAGTGCCATTGGAGACGGTTCAGCAGTAAGTTATGACAATTTTTTGACCCTTATAACTTGACTAAAAATTTTCTTTCTTTAAAAGGATTTATGTAATTTCTTATGCCGCTGTGGTAATAGACATACTGAAATACACACTTATGAGAATATTAATGATCGTTTGTCCGATGATGAAAATTTATTAAACATGTAAAAAAATTGATAATCCAAAAGGATACGTAATAGACAAAAAAAAACAAGAAAAATTTTTAGTCTAACTAATTTTCTCACTTCCTTTTCTTTTTGTTCTACATTATTTAAAACTAATCTTTTTTTTTTATAAAACAAAAAAAAAAGAAAAATTTAATCTTTAAATTTTAAATTTCATATTTTATTCGACCGATTGTTATTTATTTTCTTTTCGTATTCTTAATTCTAGTTAACATTTAAATTTATTAAGCATGACTTGTTAATAAATAATAAAAATTTAGAAAGATTTCAAATTTTTTTTGTTTAAATCATCTTTTAAATTTTAGTTTGAAAATAACATTACAGACATTTTTTCCTCTTTTCGATAAATAATTCGTTTTCAACATCTTATCAAAGTTAAAAGATGAACGTTCATTTTTGGAGAATAGGAAAATTTTTTTTTTGCAAAAAAGTTGGCTCTCATTTTTAAAAATTTTTCTGAAATAATAAAATGAATTTTTTAACATATTCCCTTGCTAAATAAATTTGTGTTAAGAGTATGCACCATCAGTCAGCAAATCTTTAAAATGGGCGAGATGGGGATTAGCGCATGCGCCAAAGTCTTAAGTTTTGACGCTGCATTATCTAGCAAGGAAATACGGTAATTATTTATCAAAAATATAATGTTGAACCTTTGCTAAAAATAAATTGTCACTTTTACAAATCTTTTTAGACGACTCTTCTTTTCACTCAATAGTCCAAATCTAAAAGTGCACCATATTCTTAAATTCAATTAACTAAGTTACAATTTTAGTCATACTCTTAAAAAAAATCTATGAAGACTTAAACAATTTGAAAACGTTTTTGGCCATAAAAAAAACATTTTTTCATTCTCCTAAAAAGAATGTTAACTAACGTTCATTTAATGATCAGAAACGCGCCTGTACATTCACAAACATTCAAAAATCGGATGAACGTTCGTGCACGTTCATTTTGGGAACATGTGAAAGACCAGTATTGTACTATATCAGGTTTTATTCTTATTTTAGCGTATGAAAAAATTAACCTAATATAAATTTACGTCAAAAGAAGATAATCATAAAAAGTATTTTTCAATTTGGTATTTTTATCAAAAAGTATTAATTCATTAAGTATTTTTTAATAGTAAATCTCAAAAAAAGAAAAGAAATTTTGATAAATTGTGAATATAAATTAATTAAATTGTCTTTAAATGATATTGTAAAAAAAGATAAAGGCATTCTTTTTTTACAAAATTATAGGGGATTGTATAGAATTCATAATTGCTCATCCATTTTAAACCAGATTTCAAAATAACATCTATGCTGATTCTAAGAAATCTTTTCAATTAAGCCTGAAAATAAACTGCCGCAGAAAAGATCAAATAATATAAATTTAATTATTAAAAAATCAAAAAATTTTTAATTAAGAAAATGTGATTTTCTCCATTTTTTACTAGAAGAATGTCAAAATAAGTCAAAATGACATCGCTAGTGCTTCTAGTTTAATGTAAATAAATTTAATAAATGTACTTTAAATATCAGTGAATTAATTTCGTCCAACTTGATTTATCGTATTTCCTTTCTAAAGAACGCGTGGGTTTATACCCGAAGTTGCATATTAAGTGCATGCAACCGTATAGACCTGTTCCATGCTAAAATTTTATAATTAAAAGTGCGACCGGTCGAATTCGCGACTTTGAGCTGTAAAGCTGAGTTGGAATATAAGTTTGAGTTACAATACAATCGTTTATAAGTGAAAATTTTAACTAATGTCAGGGTTTATAAGCAAAATTAAAAAATAATATTTCAATTTTTTAATGTTAGATTTGTTTTAATATAGAAATTCAGGTAAGGCATCAGGTTAGGCTAAGTATTGATGAAGTTTACTGTACTGATGATGTATAAAAGGATTGCATAATAAAAAAATAATTAATAAAAAAAAATATCTTCTATTCAAAAAAAGGAAACGGGGCAATCCTAATAAAAGATGAAAAAAATTATTTTTTCTAGTTTTAAAAATCAGCCGGAATATTTGAAATAAAATTATTCTTTCAAAATTTGTTGTCTTTCAAATTTTGAGGTGTTATTTGCTTAAATTCAGCATAACTTAGTCATTTCTTGACCAAATTTTTATCAAAATGCTCGAAATTAAATGAAAAATTCAAAAATTTTATTGCCTTGATCTGGCTTTGGTTAAAAACGAAAAATTTTTTCTAAAAACGAAGAACTACCATTTTCGATTCTAACCACACCTTTGGTCACCGAAAGGTCGACCGGGAAAAAAAATTTTTTATATGAATTTTTTTTGTCTTAATCATATTAAAAAATTGGGATATAGTATACCTTGCTTCAAAAATAGTTAAAATCTTTTGGGAAAAATAGTTTGACGCATAAAAAGTAATTTTTTAAAGAATAAAAAAAAATTTTTTTAG
>NTPY01001007.1:338523-355896 GCA_002922825.1 Brachionus calyciflorus
GCTTTTAGGTCATTTAATTTACCAGTCCATTCTTTAACCATAATTAAAATTCTTCGATCTATTTAACTTAATATTATTTTTTAATTTATAAAGGCATCGTTTGGAGCTTATGCGAACTATGTATTATAACTCGGCCGATACTTCGCCGACCTCTCCGGATCCGCAGAACATCGAAACAATGATTGGAGGAGACCCTTTCTACGATCGATTTCCATGGTTTAGGCTAATTGGACGTTCATTCGTATACCTGAGTAGTTTGTTATATAACATACCGTTGATTCATAAAGTGGCGATTGTTTCTGAAAGAGGAATTGTTAAAGGTTGGTTAAGTGTCGCATTGCAAGCTATATTAACTGAAGATGACCAATCAGCATCAGACGAAGTAAAAAGTGCTCCATCAAGACAGTCCGGATGGGCTAAATTAGTATTCGATGATGAGACTTACTTCGAGCATAAACTCAAAGACTACGATAAAAATATCGCCCAAAATAATCTCACTCAATCAACAACTATGGAAAATTTTAGATTTATTGATGGGCAATTAGTAAGTCAATCAAATAAAAATATATTTACAACAAATGATTCGTTATCATCGTCTAATTCACCAGCTCAATCGCCTGTCAAAGAGACAATAACTAGAGAAATGTTAAACGAGAGATTATGCAAAATTGACGACACTAAATTAGAAACTCATCTCAAAATAGGATCTCAATTCAAATTTCGTATAATTATTGTTGATATTGCAGGAATAAGTTCCGAATTTTCGGACATTTTTTGTCAATTTAATTTTCTACACAAAAATAATGAAGCCTTTTCCACAGAGCCTTTAGAAAATAATAGCAAGGCACCACCTCTTGGTTTTTTTCATATTCAAAATGTAAGTTTAAAAAAGTATTTAGAAAAAAATTTTAAATTTAAAAAAAATTTTTTTTTTAAAGTTTAGTGTTACTGTTACAAGATCGTTTATAGATTACATTACTCATCAGCCTATTTTGTTTGAAGTATTGGGTCATTATCATCATCATCCTCTACACGGACAAGCTCTTAGTTTTGACTAGTAAGTCGCCAGAAAAAATTATTTTTTTTTCTCAAAGTTTTAATTTTAATTATTTCAATTAGCTTAAATAAGAAGCAAAAAACTCCATTGAAATATATAAACTCGCCGCAAATGTCAAAGCCAATACCATCGAAAAATGTTCAAAATTGGAAAAATTTGAGCACATCACACGTGAGAGCCGAACATGATTTATTAGTATGGTATGAAATATGTGAATTGGAGGCTACTGGTGAATATTTACCAGTTTCGGTTGATCATAGTGAAGATATGCCGTGTACTGGTAAATTTTTATTACATCAAGGTGTACAAAGAAGAATAGCGATAACTATTTGCCATGAATCTGGATCTGATTTAATTTGGAAAGACGTCAAAGAAGTTTTCATTGGTAAATTTTTTTTCATATTAAATTTACATGCTGTAAATGCTGCATTCATTAAGCTTAAATTTTAAAATATTTGAATGCTCCTAAAGCCGAAGAGATAAGTTGCATTTTTATAATCCTAAAATCCCAAAGTAATTTTCCAAGTAGAGCTCTATTGATAAAAAATATTTCTTAAAAAATATTGACTTTGGACAATCGTTCACCAAGCTGGTTCGTTATTAAATAACGGTTTGTTACGCAAGTTAAAGTGCATAAAATTAAATTATTTTACGTATCGATATAGAATATTACATGATGTGACAGAGTATTACATCTTTATTACAATTTTTTGCCAAAACTAACATCAAATTCGTGAACTTAGGTACACAAAAACACATCAAACTTAATTAAGTTTAAATCGAAAAATACTGAAAAAGCTAGGATGTATTTTCAATGTTTTCTAAAAGCTTTATCCTTTAGATATTTATCCAATTTTTTTCAATCATGGTCTGTCAAGAATATTTTTTTCCAAACATAATTTGACCTTCTCTTTCAGTCTTTCAAAAGGGTGTAGGAGGGTGTATCATTTTTAATTGATAGACTGATTGAGAGTGTATCATTTGAAATAACCTATAGGTTATTTCAAATGAATCAGTCTATCTAATTGGATAAATATCAAATAGTCTACATAGCCAAAATTTATCTTATAATTTAATTGTAAAAGTTCTCGGGTTAATTCTAAGAACAATTTTTTTTTTTCGTTTCAAGTCAAAATTTAAATTGTTCATCAAAATTTAATTAAATAAAAAATTTTACAATTTTTTTTGCAAATTTTTTTGAAGTTTCTATAAATAGAAACCTAGTGTATAGAAAAGTCATATTTTTGAAGAATCAAGCAGTTCAAAATTCATTTTCCAAACAATGAAATTAATTTGTCATTTTTCTTTATAAATTTTTCGAAGTATAAATAGACTGCCGAGTGACCAATAATATCATCCTTTTTTAAGGATTAATTTCTTTTTTCTTTATTCTCGAAAGTTAAATCTACATCCTTATAAAGCTTTTGAGAAACAAAATCTTATTTATTAAAACTCCTATTTGTTATTTGAGTTATTACTGTCTTATTTAAATTTAGCATCTTAATTAAATACTAAAAAATATATTTTTTAACTTTTTAAGGTAACATTAAAAATCATAAAAGTAACTTAAATTATATGAATTTATTGGTTTGAACATTTTTTTTGGACTAACAAAAATACTAACCCTATTAACTTTTTATTTAATTACACAAAAATACTTCAAGATCAGAAAATTTTGTGAAAAAAAAATTTTCTAAATATTTTTTAAAATTAAGGACGAGTCCGAGGTAGTCGCGAACACCAAAACTATCACGATCAAAACGTTCTTTCACTCAACGTAATCTCATCTCACTACATTCAAAAACCAGATGATGAAAGAACTTTCTATCGTTTCGAAGTCGCCTGGGACAGCTCCTTGCACAACTCTCATTTACTCAATCGCGTGACCCCGCCCAAAGACTGGATCTATTTAACAATAACATGTTACATAGAAATAGACAATTTTGTACAACCCGCCTGTATTACAAAGGATTTAAGTCTAATTTTTTATCCACGAGACGCCCGTGTAAATTTACAAAGATCCTTAAAGAATCTCATCTATGGTGGTATGTATAAATCGCCTGATGCTAATAAGGTCACAGGTATTTATAAGATGACTGTTAAACAAGCTGCTGATTCAACTAGTCCAGGTTTTTTTTTGTTCATTTTTTTTAGCTTTAGTTTTTAGTGTTAAAGCAATGCTTGTTTTGCCCCTTGGAATGTTTGATCCATGCTTGAAAAATTTTTGATTTTAAGCCTTAATTTTGTCACACAATTAATTGCTTTAAAACTAAAAACTTTAAAGATTACAGAGTGAAAAAGTTGATTTCAATTGATAATAAAATAGGTGCTCATCGACGACTTGGTCGAGTTTTAGAGACTGCGAGTAATTATGTTAGAGGTGAAGAAATGCTGCGAGGATGGCGACCTAGATCAGACTCACTTATTTTCGAACATCAATGGGAATTGGAAAAATTAACTCGACTACAACAAGTCGAAAAAACAAAACATTTTTTACTTCTAAAAAATACACTTGATTCTATAAAATCCGATGAGGACTCACGTGAAGATATTCGAAACGAAAGAAGCATGTCAAATAGAACTATTACTTTTGACGACTATCAAACATGCTCATATACTGATAATCAAAAGCAACTTTTACTCAATTGTATTAAACTAATTAATAAAGGCAGATATAATCCGAACAAAGATGATAAATTATCGCCTAGTCTCAGTTGTTCTAAGTCAATAAATGACATACAAACCTCATCACCAGTGTCTTCAAATGTTCCAAATATAAACGTAATTTTATTTCTATTTAACCACTTAGCTTAATTTTTATTTGAAAAACCAAAAAATGCTCCAAAATCATATTTAAGTTTATTTTTTACCACTATAAGAATCTCAATGAGATTTAATGTAAAACTATAGGTTACTACCCCTGTAAAAATCTCAATGAGATCTCATGAGAAATTATTGGTGACCATAATCTCATGAGATCTCAAATAGGGTTAAATGTAAATATACTGTAATGAGAACTGAGATCTCATGAGAATATGGTAACGAGAATCTCATATGAGATTTGACATGGGTATTGATTGAAACTATTGATCTCATGAAATCTCGACTAGTGTTTCACGTAAATATAATCTTACTAGGACTGAAATCTCATTAAAATAGGGATTTCATATGAGATTTTGACATGGATGATTGTATCCTAAAAGAAGAAGTCTGTCTTTTTTTTTCCCTAAAATTTTGTAAATCAATGGACTTATGGTATCATAAATTAAAGCGCGAGGGTTTTAAAATAATTTACAAATAATTTATTCCTTAATACGGTATCTCATTTAAAAATTAAAAGGAGAACCACAAATGAAAAGGAGGTGCTACTTATTAAAATTATATTTTATTCGAGTTGCTTTTTTATCTATGAATATATCTAATAGAAAATTTTTTGAAAGATATGATTTTTGAGAAGATTTATTTTTCTTTAGCAAATAAAAGGAAAAAAAATTATTATTTTATTCGAGGCGCTTTTTGAATTTTCAAGCTGAAGACTCTTAAGCTCTGCATAAATTTTGAAATTCATTTAGATGCTTCTAAATTGAAGCCATTTTCTAAGAATTAGTAGAATTTTCGCAGATTAAAGTTTTAGAATCGAATGATGAAAAAGGTCGGGCTATGGTGAGGTCAGTCACAAAAAATCGTTACATTAAAACTCAAAGCAACCACTTCAAAATTTCCGAAATTTTGAAGTTTAAAAAATTAAAAAATTTTTTTTGGAGTACGGTAAATTTACGCTGTTAATTCGATAGAAATGCCGTTTATTGACTATTGCCAATAAGACTGCTTAATTTACTTTAGCAAGTAAAGTAGCGTTAATTTAATTTGTTTACTTAAAAAGAAAATTTGGTTAAGTAATCATTTACCATTTACTAGTAAAGAAAAGTAAATAGTGCAGTCCTAATTGCTAAATTCAACATTAAATTTTTTGAAAGACTTAAAGTAATTTTATGTAACTAAAGATTCAAAATGATGAATTCGTTTCAAAGCGAAATGAATCAAATGTAGAAAATTTGTTCGCACCAGATCGTAATGACTATCCTTCTCCAGTCAATTTAAATCGTCTTACACCATTTAATTCAATCAAAACAAGCTCAAGTTCAATGGACATCTGTCGGTAAGTAATCCAAAATAAATCTAGCTTTAAATGTTGTCATTTTTTTTAAATGTTTTTTCTTTTGTATGTTATTTGTAATCAGCTACAAAAATTACCTAAATTATTTACTACAGAAAAAAAATATTAAAAAAAAGAATTTTCTTCGTAGTCAAAATCATTTATGTCTAAGTTCAGGTTGTAATTGTAAAACTGTTAAACGTGATTTAAATTTAGAGTAAGTTACTATTAATGTTTAAATTTTTTTTAAAAACCCTTTAACCCTAAATTCTAGCTTAACTTTGCTCACCAATTTTGCATGTTAAACTTAAAAAATAAAAAACCCTCAAACTAAACAAACATTTTTGTATTTCTATTTTAAGTTTTTTAAATTTTGAACCAACAATTTCTAAATCGCGTTCTATGGAAAGTTTAATAAGTGTATCCAATCAAGATGAGAGTTGTTTTGACCAAGATAATATTCAAGGTTTGAGTCGACTTGGTCAAACACATGCTTCAAATCGACGCCTCTCGCCATCACGAGGCAGAGCTAAATACATAGCCGAAATAGAAGAAATTCGAATTAATCCAATTGTATCGAAAAAAGGCTATTTGAATTTCTTAGAAGAGAAATCGATTGGTTGGATGAAAAAATTTGTCACCGTAAGACGACCATTTGTATTTTTGTACAATAATGATCGTGATCCTGTAGAGAGAGGCTTAATCAATTTGTCAAATGCTGAAATTGTTTATAATGAAGAACAAATTGAAATGTTAAAAAATCAAAATACATTAAGTGTTACTAGTAAGCATCGAGGTTTTTTGATGCAGACACTTACAGATAAAGAAATTTTCGAATGGTTGTATGCACTTAATCCTTTACTCGCAGGAGAAATACGGTAAATTAAAAAAATTTTTCTTTTCAATAGAAAAATAAATTTTGAATTTGTTGGTTTATTTTTAAGCTCAAAATTAGCAAGACGAAAAAAAGAAACTCAAATTACATCCCAGTAGAAATAAACCCCTTGACAAAATCAACAGTGATCTTCATTATGTTCCATTTATTTAGTTCATTTTTTAAAGCCATTTTTTTCCCGAAGCAAATTGTACATAAAAAAAAATTATTTATTTAATGTAAATTCCTTGAAAAAAAAACAAGGCGTATAATTGAGAGTCGTTCACGTCAAAATTGAGGAAGTCACCTAGTGTTTAATGTAAATTCGATATAAAATTTTTTTTTTTCTTTATATTTGAAAAAGTATTTTTTTCTCGTAGATTATACAAAGAAATTTATTGCATTTTTTTAAGCGTTTATTTTTTCTTAAGACTTGAATTTAAAATTTTTTGTTTTTGTTTAATTTATTTAAGTGTTTATTTTTTATGATGAATAAACTTAATTTAATCATAATAATACTTTTTTCTTTGATTCTATAAGAAATAGAAATATTTTTATCATTTGACTCGGTACCTTGGTATTGAAATAAATAATAAACTTGATTGTAGCTTTCAATGAGAAGGAATACACAAGAAAATCAGCAGTATTCCACATCTTATTAAACAACTAAAATATTTGGTTTCTCTAAAGATATTTAAATGACTGTTTATAAAAGTCTTAAACTATATAATGATAGCAAAGTAAAAAAATATATTAGAACTTAAAGAGATGATAATGAGACGAATAAATTATTCATAAAAAGATCTACCTGGACAAAAAAACTGAATCTAATCCTGATCAAAATTTAACAAAACCGAGAGTTGATGGCCGGCCTCGCGGTCAATTTGACAGTTCATTTTCACGGTCTTTTATACGGACGGTCCAAACGAAGGACGGTATATAATGGTCAGGGAATTTTTTTACTAATTTTCTATAAATTTTTTTCTGTAAAATCGAATTTCAGTCAAAAATCAAATTACCGTAATTATTCACCGTGGAGCCCATGTGCTTATATATGTGTCTCAGGTTTAGGCACATGTGCTTATACAGAGTTTAGAACATGTAAATTTTTTGGCATGGGTATAAATTTTTTTTTTATTGATTTTTCGGGTTGTAGTACCTGTTCAAATTTGAAAATCGGGTTGTGGTGCGGCATTACAATCCGACCGCAAAAATGTTCTAAACTCTGTATAAGCACATGTGCCTAAACCTGAGACACATATATAGGCACATGGGCTCCACGGTGAATAATTACGGTATGTACAATTTTTTTAATAGAAAACTTTATTTTTATCGTAATCCCTCAATACCGTGGTACAAATCTGGAGTTTGGAATTTCTACACTGTGATTTTATTACTTAAATGCACAGGCCTTTCGGCTTCAAAAAAAAAAGGGGAAGGGTGGTGGTAGAAAAAACTCAGGGTTTGGCATGAATGCAAATTAAAAATTTTTTTATCCACTTAGACACAAGAAATCGACAATTCTTTTCACAAAAAAAAACAGTTATAACCTAAAAATAGGAAAGAAACAGACCAATTGAAGTTTGGTAAAATTAAAACTTTTTCATTTAATTTTTAATCATTTTTAAAAAACTTTGCACCAAAGGAAACATTAATTTTTAATTAGAAAAAAAAAGATATGATAAATTTGAGCCTTACAGGGGTTCTAATACAAATGTAACGTCAACCGTCAACCGTAACTTTTTACCGTATCCGTAACCAAAGCTTAAGCGTCTTATAATTTTTTTATCAAATTTTTTGACTTAAATCACACATTTTGTGCCGAATTAAACCGTTACGAGTACTTTTTCCCCGAAAATGTAGAAGGGGAAAAAGTACCCTTTACCTATTTAACCTTTAAAAAACGTCTTTTGTATGGCATTAAAGCAATGACTCCGTGTTTACAGCATGCACCATCAACATCATAACTTAAGATGCTTCTTTAGTGCGTACTTTCTGATGAACAAAAATCTCTTATAATCTAATTATGAAATTTATAAATAGTTTAAATTAAGCTCTATCAGCAAAACTCTAACAATAACTCAAATAAATTTTTCTGATTCAGTATGATTTACTCCGCCCAAGTAGCGAATTTCGAGACTTTTCATGGTAAAAAAAAACTTTTCACGCTTAAAATTACATTTAAGAATACTTTAATTTCAAATTTTATTTCATCCAATTAAGAAAAAGACTATTTTTCTAAATTCTAAAATAATTTTTTTTTAAACCTTAAGGTACGTTTTAAAAAAAGATGCTTCTATTAGTCATTAAAATGATAAAATTATCAGGGTTTTTTTGATTTAAGTTCTTTTTTTTTTTAATTATAATAAACTAATAATAAACCGAGTAGACCCAAAAATTCAACAAAAATATAGACGAAAAATAATAAAAACAATTAAAAAATAGTTAAAATTTTGAAGCCCTACTTTTTTATAATTAAAGACGATAAACTTTTTTTTTTACTTTTTGACCTGTTCAAGCACACTTGACACCAAAGTCAAGCTTATCAAAAAAAAATAAATTGAAAAAAATATTTTTTTTTAATTTATTTTTATTATTAAATAAATATTTAAAATTTAGAATGCTGCTGATAAAAACTAGAATAACAAATATTTTTATCATATCGTCCCGATTGACTAAACTCGTTTATCTGTCTATTTGGTCTAATTGGCTCATAACGATTACTCTCAAAACTATTCGATTCAAAAGTCAAATCAGACATGTCAAACAAGTCGTTTGAATTATCTGATTTTTCATTGGAAAATTCTTTAAACGTAGAGTTTAAATTATTAGAAAAATATTCTGGTTTAAGGAATAGATGATTCTCATATTTTGGACTTTTTTTTCTATCTGTCTTTACTTTTTTACGTGTCTTAGTATTAAGTCCAAAGAAATCTGTTCGAAAATATTTTTTATACTCATCTTGTATTTCAATATCGCAATTATTTTCTATTTTAATAAAACCATTTTGAATGTCGTAATCTCTTCTTTTCGACGCATCTGACAAAATCTCATAAGCATTTGTTATTAACTTAAATTTTTCCTCGGCCAAAAAATGATTATTTTTGTCAGGATGATATTTTTTGGCCAAGCAATAATAGGCCTTTTTTATTTCGTTTAAATCGCATGTACATTTAACGCCCAATATTGAATATAAATTTTTAACTTGATCCCTCATTATTTTACAACAACAAAAAAAGGTTCGATTCTAAACTAGATTTTAAAAATCTGGTTTTAAATTTTATTTTTTTATTTTAGATTATTTAATTAGAATAGCCCAAACTGTCTCTGTGGCAACTCAATGTGTTTATTAATTAATTCAATTCAGTGTTCGTAATTTAGTTTTTTTTTTTTTTAATGGTATTGTTAATGCTTCGACTAATTTTTGATAATTTTGTTTTATTTTTTGAAAAAAAAAATTTTTTATTGTTCTGATTTTTTTTTTTTATAAAAATTAAATTTTTTTTATGAATGGTTTCAAGTGTCTGTTGAGTATTTTTTCGTTTTTGTTGTTGTTGTTGTGTAGTTAAAATTTTATTTTTATTTTAAATTATTTCTAATTGTTAATTTTTTTTTTAGGTTAAAGGATTTAAGTTTAGAAGGCAATAGCAAATTAATTTATGACTCTGAGCAATTATGCCATAAATACTTAATAATATAAAAAAAAATTTTTCAACTATTTAGATAGGCTTTAGACAATTATTGAAAAAAAAAATTCGCCCAACGTGGGGCTCGAACCCACGACCCTGGGATTAAGAGTCCCATGCTCTACCGACTGAGCTAGCCGGGCTTACATTAATCTAACATAATTTTTTTAAAATAAATTGATGTAAATAAACCAAAATTTTTACGAATTAACTCAGACTGCAAAAAAAAAATTATGAAAAAGGAATTGATGCTGAAAATAAAAAATACTCAGAATTTAAATTTTCCTGCTAGATATTTATCCTGAATCAAGTAACTTGTTGTATCATCTGAATTATCCTCTCTTCATCTATATGTATGGAATTAAAAATAAAAATTTGTGTGAGAATTTACTGTAGTATTTTCGTTTTGTATATTACGATCAATAAAAATTAATTCGTTTGACATTTTTAAAGTTTATAAGAATAGATTTTAGAAGCTGAGTTCAAAAATTTTTTATTTATAGATATTCAATCCAATCGAAGAGACTAGTGTCAAGCCCTGTTACGGGTCGATTGAACTCATTGATCAAAAATTAAATTTAATTTTTTTTTAAAGCAAATATAAATAGAGGAGCGAACCGTTAATTTTTTATTTTCTTTAAACAATCATAATTAAAAAAAAATTTTTATTTACCGGATATGAGGGAAGGCATGTCCCTTTATTTAGTTATTAACAAAATTTTGAGACTAAAATAAAGACTAAATTAATGTCACAATTTATTGCATAAATTTATTAGATACGCATCAATTTTTAAACAATTAAAAATTGATTTCTTTTGTTTGATTTACTTATGATTCTTTTTTTGTTGAAAAAATAACTACACTGTAAATTTTTAATGTGGATTTTAGATGTGGAATTCGCATTTATGTGTACCAAATGCGAATAAAAAGAAATTCCACATTTTTAGACTCAAATTTCACATAGATGTGAATAATGAACTCATTAATGAGGATGTTTTCTTCAAAATTTAAAAATGCTTGTTTAGTCCACATTTATGTAAACACTGTCGACACCTTTAGAATATAAAAGAAATTTTTTTTCTATAAAAATGGTTATTTTATCCACATTAATGCGAATCATTTTCAACGACCAATAAAATTTAACTTCCACATTTATCAGAAAAATTTTAGATGTGAATTAAGTCAGCATTTTATACGAATATAAAAACAAAAAAAATCCTCAAAGGACACTGTAGCTTTAGAGGGGTTTTCGGCCCCCAAAATTTTTTGGGCATGATGGGAAAAATTAGGGGTCATTTTGAAGCTTTTTTAACAAGGATTAAAACTGTAATATTTTTAATTAAAAAAAAATCTGGCGCCATTCTTTTTTTGACATTCTTATTTTTGAGATATATTGAAGGCGAATATGCACAAAAAAAAAATAATTAATCAGTTTATCAAAAAAAAATTTTTTTTTAAATGTTTTTTTCATAATTTTTTAATTTTCATAAAAATATTTTATATTCAAAACCAACTCTGGCGAGTATTAAAACTATATCAAAACTAACGGTAAAAAGGATAGGGGTAGCTACATAAATTATCTGCGCATGATTGGAAAATTTATAGCTTAATCGAAAGAGGAAAAAAAATGGATAAAATATATTCTATCCACATTTTTTTTTAAGGTTGAATTTATGGTATCCTTTAAAAGGCACACCTTAAAATTTTTTCAAAAGTTACACCGGGTGTAAATCGGGAAATATGACTCCTTGAATTATTTTTTTTTCTTTTAAAATATTCCTCATAGTCCAAAACCCCTGGGAAATTTTTATTTTTATCGGGCGATATTTGTTTGTATAAGAAAAGTGAACCCAAAGGTTTTTACAATTGATACACCCTGAAACACCCTATCAAATTATATGAAACACCCTTTCACACCCTTTTGATTCTGAAAGAGAAGCTCAAATTATGTCTGGGAAAAATATTCCTGGCAGCCTCCGATTGTGGAAAACTGGATAAAAATCCAAAAAACGGTTTTAAAAGACCTTGGAGATACACCCTAGTTAATTTTTAGTTTACAATTTTAACTCTAGTAAGTTTTGTAATTTTTGGGGGTTTTTCGGGTCGAGGATCACGAATTTGAGGTCAGTTTTGCGAAAAAGTTTAAATTCACGATCTAAGAATTTATATCAAATGGCGTCATTAGTTCAAAAGTATATTTAAGGTGAAAAAAAGTATTTCTGCGTAAAAAAAAATATATTTTTCTGATAGAAATATTGAAATACTAAATTTTTGTAATTTTTTTTTGTGAAATTAATATTTT
The DNA here is from genome assembly GCA_002922825.1 of Brachionus calyciflorus. NCBI lineage: Eukaryota > Metazoa > Rotifera > Eurotatoria > Ploima > Brachionidae > Brachionus > Brachionus calyciflorus. Next base: position 350,599 of record NTPY01001007.1, read on the forward strand.
TATTGAATTTTTAGGAAAAAAATTCCATATTTAAGGTTGTAGAAGTTGTAATTGCTTTTTTAGACATTACCAATACCCTAATTTTGATTTTGAGAGTCAAGCAAAATGTTTCCCGGTATTTTTGACTTCTTTTAGCTTTAAACCACCTCAATTATGTAAGAATTACTGTCTTTATGACTTTAAAAGACTAAGACTCCTTATGGAATTAAGATATATTGGATTTATTAGTCATTAATTAACATTTTTTAAATTAGGGAGCGACTTTTAAAAAATTATTAAATATTATTAGCTTTTGAATTTTATAAGATATTTCCCACCAGAAAACCAAACGCATTTTAATTCTTTGACTTGTAGAATAATAATAAAAACTTTAAATTATCATCGATTTCTTTTACGATCGATTTCTTCAATATTTTTTTAACTTTAATAGAATCAAACCATGCGTTTGAAAGCTTATTTAATTAAGATTACAATAAAAAAAAATTAATTTAATTTTAATTAAATTATTGATTATATGGAAAATAAAGGAAATTTTAAAACATACTTCTTTAATCAGAACGAGAATGACCTATGCCTAATCGGAGCTTGAAGGATATTCTTCTAAAAATGTCCAGATTTAAGCGTCGTGATCAATTTTGTAACGTTACTATTAATTTTAAAAAAATCATCAAAAAAAAAGTTTTTTAAATTTGTGTTTAATCATCCTAATTTACCTATGGTAGATGACTCTATAACTTATTTTGTAAAAAAAGTATTTGAGAAAAACTTTGACATATTCCTCGTACTAATAATATTTTAAAAACATTTGAGTTTAGTCAAACATGCTACTTTTAAGGTTATTAATAAGTTTAAATATGAAGAGTTCGATTCTTGTTCGAATTTATTTAATTAAAAGTTGAAGTCATAGATTGACGATAAAATTTTTGATAATAAATTTTAGACAATTTTTTGACCTATTATTTGTTTTTCCTTTTCATCCATTTTATTTTATATCAAGAAATAATCATTCATTTGCACTTTGAAAAATCTGTTATTTAGAATTTAAATATGGCGTGATAAAACTGCGCAGTTACTGAATTCCTAACACATTTTTTTTATTAAACAATTAACATTTATTTAAGGATTAAAATACTCCTTTTAGCTGCAAAATACTCTCAACCTTGAAGAGTTAGTTCTTACATTCTAAAATTAATATTACAACACTAAAATTTGGTTAAAAAATTAAATTAAACCATTGAGAATTTTAATAAGCTTTGAAACGCACGTTTTTTTCCGAAAAACTCAATAAAAATATTAATTTCACAAAAAAAAATTACAAAAATTTAGTATTTCAATATTTCTATCAGAAAAATATATTTTTTTTTACGCAGAAATACTTTTTTTCACCTTAAATATACTTTTGAACTAATGACGCCATTTGATATAAATTCTTAGATCGTGAATTTAAACTTTTTCGCAAAACTGACCTCAAATTCGTGATCCTCGACCCGAAAAACCCCCAAAAATTACAAAACTTACTAGAGTTAAAATTGTAAACTAAAAATTAACTAGGGTGTATCTCCAAGGTCTTTTAAAACCGTTTTTTGGATTTTTATCCAGTTTTCCACAATCGGAGGCTGCCAGGAATATTTTTCCCAGACATAATTTGAGCTTCTCTTTCAGAATCAAAAGGGTGTGAAAGGGTGTTTCATATAATTTGATAGGGTGTTTCAGGGTGTATCAATTGTAAAAACCTTTGGGTTCACTTTTCTTATACAAACAAATATCGCCCGATAAAAATAAAAATTTCCCAGGGGTTTTGGACTATGAGGAATATTTTAAAAGAAAAAAAAATAATTCAAGGAGTCATATTTCCCGATTTACACCCGGTGTAACTTTTGAAAAAATTTTAAGGTGTGCCTTTTAAAGGATACCGAATTTATTACGTAAAATTTTTTTTATACTAATAATGAAATAAGTGAAAGAGAATTATTTTCTCATTTTATTTTTAGAATAATAATTAAAAAATTTAAAATTGACTTTTTATTTATTCTTTTTTTAAATAAAAAGAAGAAAAAACCTTGCAAAGTCTTCAGAAATTCTTCTTGGAGCCAAGTCATCAATCAAATAAAATTTTTCACCAATACGAAAAACTCCCAAATAATGTCCATCATAGTCAGTTGTAAAGACAGTCGAAAAAATCAATAAATAACATTTTCCATCAATCTCGATTTCAGTTTCCAATTCTGAACAATTAATATTATATTGTCGCAAATTATTAATTACTAAAAAAAAGGATTAAACAAAAACTGTAAGTCGACATTGCTTATCGTTTTGCAGTTAAAGCAAGATTGTTTTTTAAGCGAAATGTATAAGCTTGATTCTTTTTTTATAAAGCTTATCATCTTGCTTAAAGAATTCTTTTTTTTTCCACATACACAACTAACTATTGAATTATGTTCTTGAATATCTTCGATAAAAATATCCATCACATCTGATTGCTCGGCTTTTGTATCGTAACCATCATTACTAACTTGAAGTTTTAAAACATCCAATATCCATATCGATTTCGCTTTATTCCATTGTTTAATATCAAATTGATTAATTATTTCAAAAATAAAAGATTTACACGGTAAATTCGATGAATTTAAAAGTTGAAGAAAATTCGATTTAATCTTTTACGCGTACCAAAAACCAAGGAGAAAATAGTCTATAGTACATGTATTTTTTATTTTTTTTCTTGTTATTTTATTTTTTTCTTGTACAATTCTCCCACCATTTGACGGAACGAAATCTATAAATAAATAAATATCGATATTAAAATCGATTAGTTCGTTAATTTTTGCTATTTTTTTATTTTCATTTGACGATTCAACTTCAAAAGATAATGAACGCTTGATTGATTCAAACATTTTTTTTTACTTTTTTTTGAAGATTCTTTTTCTTCTTTTGTGATTCGTTTTGTGCTTGAGTTTGAGTTTCTCCCTTGTCATTTTCTTCATCACTTGAATCATTAAAACAATTTTGATATATGCTAGATAATAAAGATGCTGGTTTAGGAATTTCGTCCAAATATCTTGCATATCCAAAATAAAAAATAATTGACGCAATATGCGAGCAACATCCAATAGTTCGGCTTCCATTTTTGCAAGTACAATACCATCCATTTATTGGCACTTGATTTTTGTGATATTCAATATTTGATAAATAACTTACGTATACTTTATAATTTACTGACCCTGAATGTCTCGATTGTATTTTTGCCATTATAATTTTTGAATTATTTTTAATAATAACACTTGTGTTTATTTATCTTCATAATAAGTTTACCATTTATATCCAAGTTCTCTGCCAGGTAACCAAGCGATTGCTTAAGTTGATACGAAACAAACGTTATATTTTCAAGAATGTACTCATAATTTAGTCGAGGAAAATCTTGAACTAAATCGACATCGTTTAAATTAACAAATTCAGCTGAATTAGTAAATCCTTTCGTATTAATTATTTTTTAAAGTTCATTTTCGGTTTGAGATATTTTGGCTTTCATATTTCTAGCAATAATAATACCATTTTCTTTATCAGAGATTTTTGGTTGAAAAAAACGATTAATTAATGCACAGCTTATTCTAAAATCAATCATTATATGTTTGAGCATAGAATTTTGGACATGTCCTAATGCTCTAAATGACTCTTTTAAAGTCCCATTAATTGCTTCTGTTACCCATCTACATTTTGTAACTAGCCTAGAATGGTTTGCCTGTTGGCATGTTAACTGTTTTCGATCTTTGGCTATAAATGCTGGCATCATTACTCTTAATTCTTTATTTTCTAAATATTCAAAAGAGTCTCTAAATCCTCTATCTACTAATATTCCATCACCCTTTCTCAATAAATTTTCTAGATCTTTATCTTGACTGAAACACATTTTTATTATTTTCGCGTCATTTTTCGATGCTGGAAATGCACCAAATGCGTTTAGAATTCTTCCATTTGCCGCAACAAATAAAAATGGTTTTACGAGCGAGCGTTTTTTTTGAACAGAATAACTTTTTTTTTGAAAAAAATTGTTTGAACTTTTTTGACAGTATATATAAGTTCCTCAAATAAAAAAAAATAAAAATGAAATAAATCGAGACTAAATGTTTTATTTAAAAATTCTTACTCATCGTCTTTTAATGAAAAGAACTCTTTAGCCAAGGGAGTATTTTGTTGCAACCATTCTTGTCGATTCATTACTTCAGTTCCAAGAAACTCTGGAACAAAATTAGAACTTAGACTTGACCTGACTTGTTCACAATAACGCGATACCTCGATTCGATCATTTAGTCGAAAATGAGCTTTAATTGCATTCTGTGACATACCAGTTTTTAGCCAAAAAAGGTAAATTGCTAACGCTTGTGATTTTGTTCTTATTTGAGAGGCTTTCACTTCGTCAAGATAGCTACAAATAACATTAAATTCATCTTTGTAAATTCCAGTTGTTAGCTTACAAACTTCTGCGTCAATTTTAAAAGGATCAGCGAATTCATCGAAAAGCGTTTTTTTTTTGACGTGTCGATTAAAGTTTGAATTAAATCATTAGCAGTTTTACGATTTATTTTTGTTTCAATTTTCTCAATTTCGAGTAAATCAAGGTGTTCCACCTTAAAAAGTCCAGATTCGTTTAAGTGAACTCGACATGTTCGACAACCTACAGGAATAAAAATATTTCTTGATAATAAAACTTGTGTTCTAGCTTCCGATTGTATAATATGTAGTTTTCCACAATTCATTCGGCATATAACACAATTTTTATGGCTACTGTACGATTTAGGAAGGTCAACAAAAATAAAGTCATTTTCTTGGCTTTGTAATTTTTCTGCCGAATATTCATTTATTTTATTATCGAAAGATTCATTATCAGCTTTTTCATTTAATAATAAATTATCTTGATTTTGGCATTCAGTTTCTTCAAAAACTTCATCATTGATATTTTGAGACGTATTTATATCCATAACACAAGTTTTAGCTTCGTTAGATGATGCATGAATCGATATAGATGAGGAATTTTGCTTTGATTCAATATTAAAGGCCTTATTATAGCAATTATTACATATTAAATCATTTATTTCAATTACAGCATTTGGATTAAATAAATTCGCGATTCTTACGCTTTCATTCGAAGATAAAATAAAATAGCGATTACGTGGTAAATCCTTAAATCTGACTTGATTACATTTCGGACATTTTTTTGAGAGACGATCGTTAGTTTGCCCATTTTCACTTTGAATTTAGCTTCCTAATATCTTCAAAAAATAAAAAATAAAAATTTGAAATTAT
>NTPY01001007.1:357562-369131 GCA_002922825.1 Brachionus calyciflorus
TTGACCAGTTTTGGCTAAAATTAAATCACTGTGGAAAGGTCAAAAAAGGTCAAGTGTGTAAATGGATTTTTATTTATTACAGAAATATTTCAAATAAATGTGGATAGGCTACGATTATTAGAATAATAATTAATAAAAATGTGAATCGACTCCACATTTATCTAGAATAATTATTAAATAAAAATGTGGATTGCTTACGCAAAAATGCGAAGTAACAATTCGCAAATATGTGCGTATCTAATAAAACGGTTTTATGTGGATTGAATGCGCACTAAATTTTTACAGTCTAATCGAAACCTCGAGAGTTGAACAAGTCTTCCCCAGCAAAATCATCCGCTATATCGTATTTTTATATTTATACGCGTCTGGCTATTAAGCTCGTCGCGCTGCTTCGTTCCTCGCAATCATTAAGACTTACAGTTATTTTTATCCGACTCTATTTACTAATAAAAAATTAAACAAAATTTTAGAATTTGTCAATAATTTTCTGATTTTTTTTGAAATCCATTTTTGTCCCATGTAATAAGCAAGAGCTCCAGACGTACTACCATTCAATGCATGAGTGTAAGAGATGTTAAAATTTTTGAATTTATATGCAACATACAATCCATTTAGAGTTCCAATAAGTGTTGACAAAAAAAAGAGCTCGGTATTAAATCTTTTTGAATTTGTTGTCACTTGGTTGGTTAAAACTATCTAAGTTGACGATGCCGATGCAAATATTATAGTTTTCGCTAAATCTGATTTCACCTTTTCTTGAATAACAATAATGTCATAAAATGTTCTAAACAAAAAATTACTGAATTTATTAAATCGCAGCTGAATTATTTAAAATTTACCTTTTTGATTTTTCTTAAAAAATTCTTTGAATAAATTTTTAAAAATTTTTATTTATCACATATTATTAATATCATGTATTATACTTCAAGAGCTGAAATTTATATGGTAAATTGATTCTATTTTTAAACTAGAATTTTTAGATGAGGTATATACTACATTCTATGTCATCAATCATAATGAAATTCCGGTGCTAAACGAAACTTCACAGATTTTACCAAGATTATTCAGAAAAATATTTTTGATAATTTTTTTTTTGAGTTGTTTAAAATGGAAATTGTAAAGGGATTTCTAAAATTCCCAGTCAATTTTAATTGTCTGTGGCATGCATGTCAGAGTTCCAATTACAGACATTTTGCATCTAAGCGAATTTTGATTCTATTATTGACATAAGCAAGCGTTTAATCGCTCTTTCCAGCTTACCAACCAACCTTCGCTGAAAAGTTATCACTTTTCTAAAGGGAATAATAAAACATGCTTTAACATACAAATCGCATACTGATTTATCTGTTGCGTACAGTTTATAGAATGAATCATGTCTGTGATTTAGTGGCTAATCACCACTTCTGTACATTTATTGTTGCGTTTTTATAAAAAAGCATACTTATATTCTTTTTTATAAGACATTTGGATAAGATGTAAAAATTTAATGCGTAATTTAGACGTGTTTTTAAAGTTTCACAAATATGAATCAAGCTGAAAAAATTTTTAAAAGACTTCTGGTTTAGATATTCGGTAAGTTGTTATTACCATATATGCGTCTAAATAATTACGTAAAACTGCTTACGACCAAGTGCTTAATCGTCCTTTTCTGGAACAATAAAGACTCGTAATAAAATAAAATGTAATCATTTAGTGAAAAAATGACCATTCTATTTTGAATCAGATTTATCTCCCATCATATCTTCATTATTCATATTATTAAAAGAAATTATATACAAAATTATTCTCCGAGCCTAATAAACTGGCTTAACGTGGCTAAAGCGGCTCCGAAGCCAGGTTTAGAAGCGACCTAAGTCTAGCATTAAAACCTGGCTTTGAAATGTATTAAAACAACTGATATGACAAAAAAGATTAAAAATTCTACTTTTTGAAAGTTTTAAGCCATTTTTGACTTTTTTAATGGTAAGTTAAAGTAACAAAGGTAACATTGTGTAACGCATCTTGACGTAACTAAGAGTAATTTTTTGATAAATAAACCAATTGAAATTATTTTCTAATTTAATTTTTCAAATTTTCTGTTTAAAAAAGTTAGATTCATGCTGAAACTCTAAGTTACGTCAAGATACTTATTGTTACTTTAAGTGACTTAAAATTACCTTGCGTTACACAATGTTACCTTTGTTACTTTAAGTTACCATTAAAAAAGCCAAAAATGGCTTAAAACTTTCAAAAAGTAGAATTTTTAATCTTTTTTGTCATATTACGTCTTATTACGTAATGTGACATAACATCACGTATCCAACTATCTTAACATTACGATTCTTTGCGACTCCCGAAGTAACATTACGTCATATTACGTAATACGACTCTTCGATACGCGAAAATACCTTGATAGTAACACTGCGTCGTTGAACGTCATGTTGCGTCATTTGACTTAATATTACGTACTGTTGGGTCCGATGCGTAACAGGACGACTTGAGGCGTGAAAGACATGTTACGTCACATTTCGTAATATTACGTAATATTACGTCGCGCTGCATGGTACGGGCCACCAGTATATTTTCAAATTGGCTTAGATGAGTTTATAAAAAATTTTTTTAATTTAGACTAAATTAAGAAGGAGCCCTATTTTATATAAACTAATTAGAATAAGCAATTTCAGATAAAATGAATAAGAGCCATATATATTTTTTTTTGTTTGGGTGAAACTTTTTTGTGGCAGGAGTGGGGACTTGAACCCGGACCCTTGAATCAACTAGGTTCTCTAATTAATTCAAAATCCCAGGTCACCCATCCAATGACTCGAACCATTGGGCCATCATCGGCCTTATATTTTTATAATGTTTGTAAGTTTTGCTTGGGAACCCAAGGATTAACAAAATAATTAATCAAAAACTGTACTTTATTATCAATAAAATTGTAAATTTGTGTAATCAACTACCGAATGAAGTCTTTCAAGCAAAAATTTAAACAGTTTTAAATGCGATACTGCACTGCTCCCGAATTAACGTCGTACGCGTACCCGTACCGTACTAGCAGCGTACCGTACCCATACTCAGACCGTACCGTACCCGTACCCGTACTCAGACGTATGAATTTTTCAATGACTTCCACACATTCGCGACCCATCCCTAAATTAATTAGGATAATTAGCGTTTCTGTTTTCTCTAATTTTGTTAATTTATTAATATAAAAATACATAAGATACCTTAACACTTCATAAAATCCGAAAATAAATACTTTTTTTTTAAACAAAAATACTTTTGCCATACTAAAATATTATTTATTTAAAAGAAATAAATGAAAAATTATTAAATATTTCTAAATTAATGAAGGGTTTATTCCTAAAAAAATAGCCAATTTTAAATGGTTCTCTTGATTCTGTTCACTCTTTTCCAAATCATAATATTCTAAAAAATCTGTTATTTGTTCATCATTGAGATTCTTGAACTGATATAATGTATTTATATCATGTGGAATTTTTCTACTTCCAATCTTTTAAATTAGAAATTATTTAACAGACCAACATAAAAAAATATTTTATTTTAAAAAAATTACTCTAATTAGCTGAATAAGGCACTCAGGCCTAAGACAATACGAATTAAAAATTCTGACCATTGATGCTTGAGATAGAGTATTTACATGTCCATTTAAAGCATTTACTTGTTGATTAAGCTTTTCAACTTGTTCATTTTTATCACTTAGTTGAACGTTTAAAGTCTCAATTTTACGTTCTAAATTCTCCAATTTATCAGTTATAACTGTAAGAGCTTTTGAATTAGAATTAGTTGCTTTTAAAATATCGCTTAATTTGCTTGCTACATTTGGTGAATCTGTTAGAACCGGTAATGCCTGTTTTAAAGCTACTCCTATATCGACTATACGATCAATAAAATTTTCAAGTATTTCGCCATTTGTTTTCATAGACATTTCCAATTTTTTTTTTTTAAAGAAAAAATTCGAAATAAATAACTTATTTTGATATCTTTTTTAAATATTTTTTTTAAGGTAAATATTCTAAAACCCAACCCAGCAATTATTAGATTTACATCTAGTTAAAAATATTTAAATCCACAAACAAATAGGGGGCTTAATTAGATTAAAGCTTTAGGTTCGTTTAACTTAAAAAATTATCTTGATATTGTTAAAATGGTCATCTTAACAATAACCAAAATAAATTCTATTTACTGGTATTATTTTGACTTTTTTTTAATCTTCACTTGATTTAAAAAATTGATTTTAATTCTAAATCATTTTTAAAACAGATAAAAATTTTAACTTGAAAATCAGAAATATATTGATTATATCGTACAGTCTACGCTCGTTTTTATCTAAACATTTTTTCTTGAAGATAAACAAAACAGATTCGTAAGGGTACTAAAGTGAATTTTTTCTTGTGATATTTAGAGAACTCCGTTGCCGAGATGTTTAGTGGTAAATTGTATTGTCGCCAATGAAGACGATACCATCAGAAAAGTAGAGTCCGAGAAAAAAGTTGTTTCGAAGTTCTTTTATAAATGATTACATTAAAAATTAAAACCAGCTTGTTGGAGTTTTAATCCTTTTATTTCCTTTGTAGTATAATGATTATCTGTATAATGTAGTGTTGGGGACCGGTCGGGCGGTCCAAAAACGGGCGGTCTCTTTAGCGGTCCGACCGTTTAAAAGACCGGGACCGCCCAGAGACCGTCCGTTTTATATTTTTTGAAAATAAATATTATTTAATATATTTTATTTTTTTAAATAAATTTTTATTTTTTTTTTGAAAAAACTTACTAATATGACTTTTAAAAGACCGCTACCGCCTGGAGACCGCCCGTTTTCTGGGAGCAGGCGGTCTTAAAACGGGCGGTTTAAAAGCGGGCGGTCTTTTGAAATTTTTTGGACCGTTTTTTTTGGGCCGGTCTTTCCCAGGTCCATTAGGCCGGTCCTAAGACCGCCTGAAAATGGACCGTGACCGCCCGGCCAAACCCGACCGCCGGCCAACACTAGTATAATGATTCATTCAAATTAAGAATAATAATTGATCATTCTTAAAAAATAAAATTTCAATTTTCAAATCGAAAAAACTTACCTTCCGAAAGAAAATTTAAATTTGCACTAGAAAAAAAAAATTAATTTTTTTTCGAAATTTTTCTAACTAATCAAAAATTCTTGAATTTATTATTTTTACTGCTTAAAAAAATTGAAAAAAATAAATAATAATGGCTGAAACCGAGGCGACGAGTGATTCACCTCAAACGAATAATCAACAATTAAACGAAGAAGAAAGCGAAATAGATAAAGTAAATAAACAAAATGAAAACAAAAAACGTAACTTTAAAAAACCAAGACCTAATTTAAAAGAGCTTACCATTTTTTCTTTTATTTTAGTCCATGATCTCTTAATGTTTAACACAATTTATTACATTTTGGTATTTGTAATCGTTGGTTTGCCAATTTGGTTCTTCACAACCTCAACCTATCGGGCCTCATTACCTTTCGATTCAATCGATAAACTCACTGAATCACTACAAAAAATCGACTTCAAAATCCAAGTAGAATTAATCCATTTTAACAAAGATATTTCCCAAGATAATCTATCCAAAATAAGAGATGAATTACTCAGAAACTTGAATAAAAATTCAAAACAAAAAGGACTCGTTTTAAATTTCGATCTTAAAACTCGAAAAGCGACTAGTGATGAATACAATTCAGCACTTGGTTTCAGAGATATTCAAACTTTTGATGAGAATATCGCTAATAAAAATTTAAATATCTTAAATTTGATCGTTTTAGATAGCGACCTAAGTAAAAAATATGAAATTTTAGATAATTCTGAATTTTTATTTTTAAATTCTTTATTATTAAATGAGATAAATATCAAAAGTAATTTTTTTTCTAAAAGGTAATCTTCTAAATAATTTCTAAAAATGATATTCTAATTTTTTTAAGACTTGGAAAAAATAGCCGAATACTTAAAAAAACAATATTTACATTTGGAAAAAATAAACGAAGAATACAGACTCAAATTAGACACCGAAAGGCGCCTAGTAAATTTAAAATTTTTAAATTTGAAAAAAAAATTTTTTAAGTATTTAAATTTAAGCCAAGCAAAAAAGACTTAAAAGTAGTTAATTTTGATAGTGAGTATGAAATTACATTTTCGCTAATTAACGAAATACCAGAGAAATACTCTAATTGGAATATTGATGAATGTATCCGAAGCTATTTCCTAAAAGTCACTGATCAACTTTCACAATTTGTTAATTTTTCAATAAAAGCACAAACCTTATTATACAGTGACTTTGGCTCATATTCATTATCATCTTATAAATCTGATAATGAAGCGTTTTTCTATCTTAAACAAACTGATTTGTCTATAATGACAAATTATATTGAAAGTCGATTGGGTTCGAGAATTTCCGATAGTTCCGCTTTTGAATTTGTTACTTATATTTCAGCTAAACAACCACTTTACGTGGCAACAAATTCTCAAAATCGTAAAATTTTTTTTTGAAATTTTTTTTTCTAAATGAAAAATTTTAAACATTTTATTAAGCTCAAGAGACAAAATCAGTTTCTTTTATGGTGCCTAGATGGGGTGGTATTTATGTTTATAACCCTCAAGACGATAACCCAGAAGATTCTACCATAAAAGTTGATAAAGCAATGAAGACTTTTTTGACTCATTTTATAACTTTGATGGGAATCGATCTGAATAAAGTAATATAACTCTTTTTTGTATTTTTTTTTAATTTCAAATTTAGGCTTTTTTGTTTTTAGAATTCAAAGACAGTACCAAGATCAAGAATTTATTCATCAGAAATTTATGGTTATTTATTAGAAAAGACATTAGAAAATCAATTAAATTCAATTAATACCTTGAGATCTTTGTCCTTGTTGTTAACTAGGATCAATAGTATGGTCATTGAAGATGATATAGCTGAACAAGTAATTATAAAAAAATCTTGGTAATTTTAGGTTTATTTAAAAATATTTTGTTAAGGTTAAAATAGCGGTCGAGTCAGTAGAAAAGAGTTTAGAATTAGGAAGTAAAGGTAGGATAAGTGAAGCATTTTTGAACAGTAAAACAGCGTTTATTTCATCAGGTCTTTATTTTATTTTTTAATTTTTAACAATTTTTAAATAATGTATTTAACAATTTTAGAGAGAGCATTTTTTGACAAGTCTTTATTGGAGAAATTGTATTTTCCCGAAGATCAACGTTTTGCTATTTACATTCCATTATTCATACCAGTTGGAATACCTCTTGTTTTAAGCATTAAATCAGTAATGGCTTGGATTAAAAACAAAAAAGAGAAAAAAGACTAGGGTCTTTTTAAATTTTTTTTAATATTTCATAAATTTTATAATTTTATTTGATTTTTTTGTAATAAATTTTTTTTCAATTTTTTAAAGTTATTTATTTCGTTTAGAATTTCTGATAAAAGGTAAAAAATCCTTAATAGATTTGCACACGAGAATTCGGTAGTCTACGTTTTTCTCGGAAACTCTAAATTTTGATTAGTTGGTTCCTCATCAAAATATCTTTCTTATTTTATTAAAAAAAGCTAATCGAAGTTTTGATCAGTAAAAATATTGAAATGAATTTTGAATCAAATGAATAACGATTAATGCATTTTTTTTAGATGGTTTTCTACTATTTAAAAAGCTTTAGGCAAATAAACTTTTGAAATTTTTAATTATTTCTTTCTTAAAAAAACCCTTTTGTTTAAAAAATTTCTGAATTATTTCAATCTATTCTATGCCGACATCTAGATCGAATGAATCCGATCTGAAGCAGAGACTTTCATCAAATTTAATGCCTAAAAATGTGGGGTTGTCGGTGTAAGGAATTTTTTGCTTAAAAAGATTTAGATTCAGTATGTGATTTTTCGATGGATTACCTGAGAATATTACAACTTCATTTTTCTAGTGCCATTTCTAAGCTCAATTTCTGAAGCCATAATTCTATTTTTTTAGATAATTATTTATAATATTATTTATTTTGCCGTATTTATTGAAGATAAAAAAGCTGACAAGATCATCAGCAAATAGAGTTTAAAAGGATTTATTTTTTTCATCTTTTTTGCGACATTATTAATAAAAATCGAAAAAAGAAGAGGGCTAATGACAGCGCCTTGCGGCAATCCTGTCTCAATTTCTCCGTTGGAAGATTCATAGTTATTGATCTTAACAAAATACTTTCTATTTTTAAGTAAAAATTCGACCCATTCAAGAATGTAGAAAGGAGTCTGTGACTCACTAAGCTCACCAAACTTTATCAAAAACTGTTACAGTAAGGCCAAAATTTATAGCTAACGGATAGTGTTACATTTCGAATAAATTACCGTATTACCTTGTTTATAAGCGCCCCCCTAAACCCCCCCTTTTTTTAGAAGAAGGGAAAGCAGAAAAAATTTAATTTTTCTATAACTAAATAGACCAGACTAAAGTATATCGGATAAGTCAAATCAAAATACCAAATTCATTTTTCTTTAGTATGATTTCACCCTTCAAAAGAGCGATTTTTAGTCGCTTATAAGCAAGGTTTTACGGTAAATGAAAAAAATACACACTGACTTTTTTCTATGAAAATTACTGTTGAAAATTCACAGTCTTTTTGGTAAAATTAAAAAAAAAAAAGTATATGAATTTTTTGATTTTTGAAATCGCATCAATTCAAAAGTCAATACTCTTGTTAAAATGAAGAGCAATATTTAATGAAATGAAAAATTATGAAAATAAATATTTTTCGAATAAGTTTTTTTCTTTGATTTTATAGCTTAAATTTACCTCTTTTTTTAATTTAATTTTTCAAAAACATTTAATGAATGTGAATTTTGATGATTTGTGTTTAGTATTAGATGGTGCAGCATTGACTATTCAATCAGCATGGCGAAAATACAAATTTCGTCAAGCTTTATCTTTAAAGATAAATATAAAACGTCTAAGACATAGTTTAGAACATGAAACTTATGAATCTGAGCCATCATTCTTATCATCATCTATAAGTCCAAGCGAAACTGAGAGTCAAACATTTTTAAAAAATTTTTCGATTTATTGTCTAAAGTCTAATTTTTTGTGTGATGTTTCAATTTATGTAAATAATAAAATTTATTTATGTCACAGTGTTGTCCTGTGGTGTAATAGTCGTTACTTTAAAAGTTTATTAGAAAAATACGAAAATAGATGTGAAATTGAAGATGTACGAAATTTTAAATTTCAAGTTTTGTGTTCAAACGATTGTTGGGAAATAGTTCAAAATTACATGTATGGATTTGATGTTACAATTAAAAAGGGCCTTTTAGACGAATTAATTTATGTGACTAAGCAACTAAAAATAGATTCTTTATTAGATGAATTAACAGAGCTTTTAAACAGAACAGAATCTAGAGAATGCGTTTTTGAAAATTTAAATAAAAATCAAAATTGTAATTCAAGCTCAAATGCATCGATTCCAGTGACCCTATCTACTTTTTCAATTTCTGAAAATCAAGAAATTTTAACTATGAATTCAAAACAACCTTTTCAATTGATAAGTAGTTATTATAAATTTTTTAAATGTGTTGTGAATTTTTATCGACAAAAAAGGCTCTCTTTATCCAAAACACTTTACTATTTGTCGACTAATTATATTGATTATACGAAAATGAGCGAAAGTCAATTAAATAAATGTTTATTAATGCTTAAAACTCATCTCAAATTATGTAATTCTGATTTAATTGTACAAATTATTGATATTTATTTAAATAAAGTTTTTTAAAAAATTTTTTTTAAATTTCATTTTAATTTTTGAAAAAAACATGCAACCTGTAGTGGTTGTAAATAATGGTACAAATATAGGGAAAAACCTTTTGACAACTAAAAGTCTGGTAATCACAACCAAAAAACAGATTTCTACACAGAAAAAATATTACTGATCAAAACTACTAAAAATCTTGTCAGATTTTTAATAAATAAAGTTTATTTGAAAATACATTATTAAAATAGTATATTTGTGTTATTTTTTTTTCATTATTTTTAGCTTCTTTGGCTTTTTTAGATGATTTAGACTTTGACTTTTCTTTTCGCCTTGTCTTAAGTTCTTTTGACTTTTCTTTAAAAATTTTAAAGGTTTTTCTATTTCAAGAACTTAAGGTACCTTATGTGGTGTACCTTAATTGGGTTTCTAGTCTCTCAATTACTTATGAATCGATTTCAAATTTTTTCTGTGTGAAAACCTGATTTTTGGTTGTCAAAAACCTAGATCCACAAATATATAAAAAAAATTTTATAGTGCATTAAGTCTCTATAGTGCATAAAGCTATCTTAATCTTTAAGTACAGGCTGTATTTTACTAGAAAATGTTATCTTTAGTCATTTTTCATTAGAAATTTAATTTCTCTAAACTTTAGGAATTTTCAGTTAAGTGAATCGAATTAGACTCACCTTCAGAACTACAATCACAAAATGAAAAAAATGCCTGTTTTTCGGAAACCCTAAGAAAGGGTAAAAAATTGATTATTCAATAATATCAAAGGAATAGAATATTTAAAATGTACAGAAAATTTAAGATATATCTGAGCAAGCTATTTAGAAAACATCCGAAAAAGTTCTTGGAAAGAAGAAAACTAAAAAGAGGTCTTATTGAGTAAGCGAATACGCATTAAGTCCAATAGATGACTCGAAAACCAGAATAAGAAGAAGCTTAGTGAAAGATATAAAGCTAGGTAACATTTTCATTAGAAAAAGATCAAATTGCTAGAATTGAAAAGCAGCTAGATGAATTAGAACAAGCATAGTCAATTATTAATCTAATGTGCCGAAAGTGTTAAGCGAGTATACCTTGGCCTAATTGTTAAATTGATCTGTTAATGAAAATAAAGAATAATGGTTAAGCGATTGGTGTAAATATTATAGAACTTTATTAAATAAGAAAAGTTCTTATTTTTCAAATTAACATAAAAAGCAATTGAGTTTTAGATTTTTGCACTAAAATGAGTTCGGAATCGCACATTTTTTAAATGTTAAACTATAATTTTAGGAAAGTAATCCGGTAATAAAATTCAATTAACAGTTCTGCAAACTGAAACATTTAGATGATACATATTCTGTATCAGATGTTACAATTTAAAATGTTATTTAATTTTGTTTAAAAGTTTACTGTACTTTTTTACTAATATTCCCATCTACTTTATAAGGATGTGCTTTACGGACTTAAACTCAAATGAGCTCAAATACCTTTTTGCAAGAACATTTTATAAAGAAACATAGACTTTAAATATTTTAGGCTGTAATAAGCAAAAAGCAAATGAGCTTACAAGACGCTTGATTAAGAATGCTTCCAGAAAAACCGCGAAAGAAAAAATTGATAGACCATCGGCCCAATATTTTGAACAAATATCGAAATATTTAATAAATGATAGCAGAGTGAAGCTAAATCAATTGGTGATAAAAGGTTCGTGGTTTTTTTTAATATGATCACCGCCGAATAGTCACAAGCTTCAAGATCAAAATGACCTCAAACAAAAATAAATTTAAAAATTAACTATTCCAGATAATTCGTTTTTTTAAAAACAACACTTTCCAACAAATACTCCTGCG
>NTPY01001007.1:372483-410964 GCA_002922825.1 Brachionus calyciflorus
AAAAAGGCTGTAATAAGCAAAAAGCAAATGAGCTTACAAGACGCTTGATTAAGAATGCTTCCAGAAAAACCGCGAAAGAAAAAAATTGCTAGACCATCGGCCCAATATTTTGAACAAATATCGAAATATTTAACAAGTGATAGCAGAGTGAAGCTAAATCAATTGGTGATAAAAGGTTCGTGGTTTTTTGAATATGATCACCGCCGAATAGTCACAAGCTTCAAGATCAAAATGACCTCAAACAAAAATAAATTTAAAAATTAACTATTCCAGATAATTCGTTTTTTTAAAAAGACTTATTTGAAGCTTTGTTTATGCTTTTTCAACTAAACATGTCAAATTATTAATTTTACATCGAAAAACACAAAAAACAACACTTTCCAACAAATACTCCTGCGACATATATTTTTATACTTTTAACTATTTGGATTGAAAAATTTGTCAGTTTAATTAGTTTTTACTAAAAATAAAAAAGGGATCCCTTAAGATGAAGATTCATTCATTGAAAATAGAAAAAAAATTTAAATTTTAAATTTAATTCAATTAAAAAATAGAAGAAGAAAAAATGAGAAAAGATTGTCAATCTTACGCTAAGACAATATTCGTTATTTTCTTTTCTTTACTTTTAGTTTCTTTACTCAAATACTTTAAGTTCATTTAAAATAAGAAATCACAGTGTCTTGATATTAAAAAATAAATTTTTTTTTAATAAAAGTTTTCTTTTATTTTTTTTTCTTAATTAATACTTTTTGTTTGTTTAGATCGAATAGCTTCTAATTACTGATCTATATTATCTAGGAGACTAGAGGAGGAAAAAGCAACAAATCTTTTTGGTAAAGAATAATAGGAATTTTTCAATAGACGAAAATTTTTATAATTTCTATATTATTCATTTTGTGTAGTTTAGGGTTAATTAAGCACATATAATAATAATTTGAAAATAATGTTTGAACTAAAAAATTCTTTAAGCACATATCCTTTTACCTGTCTAAATTTAATTTCAAGTTTTTTTCTTTAATGAATATTTTGTCTTTCGATTGATTTAATTTTATTTTTGAAATTTTTTTAAAGATTAATTTACTATCAATTTTTGCCTCTCTATAGTCAAAAAGTAAATTAAGTCCTTTTCTTAAGGTACATGCTAATACTTTTCTTAATATTAGTTAAACGTTCGATTTTTTTCCAACTCAAAAATTCGGTCTGAACCCGTAAAAACAATAATTGACTTGATTTTAGCCATTTGTTTTTTTGAAAGAAAAATTTTAAAAAATAAGTCAAGTTGAGACAGTTTTAATATAAAATTTTATAAATTGTCTAGTGTTTATTTATTTATTTGTTTTGACGAAAAAGAACCCCAGGTTTAATTTTGAACATTTTTTAAACGAATTTTAATTTTTGATGGGCTAAAATCAATTTAAAAAAAGAGGTTAAATTATAGTATCAATTAATTAAATTAAATAGATTTAAAGCCCTTGAGTGATTTAGATTTTGAAAAATTCATTTTAAAAATGCCTTAAGCATTAAAAAGAATAGATATTGATTTATTTTGAAAGGATTTATTTTTTTGAAATGAATTTTATCCGTATCATATTTGATTACTGACCATTCTATTTGCCGATTTAGAAAAGTAACTGTAATTAAAAAATATATTCGTAAATTTTAATAAAAGAGTAAAAAATAGAATGATCATTTTGATGCTAAATTTTAATTTATTAAGATCGCTTGGAAAATTAAAAGGGTTCTAATTAATTGAGCAAGTCAATTTTATAACTGTTTTAATATTGTTTAAAAAGGCTTTTCTTATTAGCTGAGGGTATCCAACAATTTTTTCTCTAAAAATAATTTTCGACAAATTTTTTTCTCAGAAAAATTTTTGGAAATTTCTTAATTTTCCGAATCGTTATTCATGAGACGATTATGAACAAAATTAACACTCGACTTGAGACAGAGTTTTTAAGAGGCTTAAGGCAGCTTAAGCTTAAGTAAGGCGTCGAAACCTGTCAATTTAGTTCAAAGTTAATTTAAAATACTCATAATTTAAGATCAAAAATATAAAAAAATGAGCTGGACTTTTTAATTTTTTGAAATAAAAATTTTAACTGAAACAATTTCTAGTATTAGTAGCCGTTTAAACCCCAACCTGTGAAACTACCAAGTAATGTCCTATAAGGCTATAGATCACTTCAATATTATTCAATAATCGTGAATCTAGGTTAAACTTTTTAGATTATTTTCTTCTTTAACTTCTTTCGACAGCTGATTCCAAAAATAAAAAATTACATCTTGGATTACAATTTTAACTCTTTCTCGAATTACAACTTGGTTATGTCTTCTTAAATTATACCTCTCTAATTCACCAATCATATTTTTATTATAATTAAAACCATTTATAAAGCAAAAAAATTCAATTCTGTTTTTAAAATCGTTAAGTTAAGTTTTTAAAAACACAAAATTTAGCTTTATTGGGTTTATTCTAAATTTAAGTAGAATTAGCACTATCATCTGTAATTTTTAATCCATTTACAGTACAAATTAAAACTTGAAAGATTGTTTTCCTTTTCTCTCCATCGACTCTTCCTCTTCTTTTCCTTTCTCAGAAAAGGTTTCAAAAAATAAAACGTTATAAAATACAGTCCGAACAACAAAATTTTACCAAAATTATGAACGGATTAACAAAAATTCGGATTACCTATTATTTTTCCCATTGAAAAGTGGAGATATTTTTCGAAAAAAATTATTCGGAAAGTCGAGATTTCCAGAAACATCGAAGTTCGGATTAAAGAGGGTTGACTGTATTAGTTTTTATTGATTGTTTTCATCAGAGGAAAAGTCCAGGAAGAAAAAATGAAGAGTTGAAGAAAAAAAATTCGTACAAGTGTAATGTATATAAGTTAATTTTTTAGTGAATGATATTTACAAAATGTGTATAACCATAAATCTTCGAAATTACACTAATTAAATTAAAATTTAGATTAATAAATCTATCTGATGATGTCAGATGACACAAATGTATACTACTACCGAAATGGTTTAACACAAGATCCCAATCAAAATCAACCAGAATACTTAACAACTAGAGCCTACTTAAATCGTTTGACATTTTTACAATCATTTAGTACATCTATTATATTCTTGGCTTCTGTTATACAAGCCATAGCTATTGGTCTAACTGAATGGTTTGTTCTAAACGTAAATGAGTATATACCCACTTCAAAAGGTGGACTATGGCAATATTGTTACATATCAAGTGTAGGTGTAATTGGAGATTATAGTTGTTCCAAATATGAGGAGTTACCTAATTTTGGCGTTTTTGTAAATAGTCGATTATATGACTCGAGAATTTTACTTCTATGCAGCTCAGGTTTTTGTCTATTAATTTTATTAATAGAAATATTTGGTATTTTGTGTCTTACTCTAGCTGAATCTAGAGGCGATATCATTGATACTATAGTCGCTAAAAATTCTAATATATTTCGGTATGAAGAAAAAAATATAACCATTCCACCCGAATCTCCTAAAATTAAAATAAAATCTCATCAAAGTAGTAAGATTATGCAAGGTCAAGAAGATTCGAATTCAGCTCGTTTTACGACGAGTATTATCGTCAATGCCAATCCGCTACAAAGTGGTTTTTATCGTACAGTCAAACCAACAGGATATTTTGCTTATTTAAGCATAGCCTTAATAAGTCTAGTTGGAAGTGTAATGGAATTTATTCTAAAAGTCTCTGGTTTTGCTCTATTCGATGATTATATTAATAAATTGTTGTCTTTGAATCGAGTTTTTATTACTTATAGATCGTATAGTTATTGGATGATGATTGTATCAATGGGTTTAGTTGTTTTCTTTTGGTTGTTTAAAGTTTTTACGACTAGATATGTGGTTAGTCTAACTAAAAATTTAGTAGAGCCGAGACCTCTTGTTATACCGTCAATTTACACTGATTCAGCGGACTTGGAATCTCCGTATGATCAATATTTACCAAGTAAGTTTAAGTTTAAATTTTAATTTTATCTTAACCACTAATAATATTTTTTCAGTAAAAATTTAAATTATTTTATATATTTAACCATTTTAAAAATTTGACATTTTCAATAATAATGATTTAGATATTGATCTATTAAGGGTAAAGTGTAATGAATTTGTTAGTTAAAAAAAAGTGTATTAAAGTTTGTTTTTTAAATACTAAATTGAAAACTTTTAGGGTTGAGCTCCGAGGGTCTAACTGGTTATGTGACTAAACATTTTTAAAATATAAATAATCTCTCGGGTCAC
This sequence comes from Brachionus calyciflorus, assembly GCA_002922825.1. Lineage (NCBI taxonomy): Eukaryota > Metazoa > Rotifera > Eurotatoria > Ploima > Brachionidae > Brachionus > Brachionus calyciflorus. The sequence continues at coordinate 376,759 of NTPY01001007.1, forward strand.
CAAACTTTTCAAATTATTTCATATTTTGGATTAAAATTTTTCCTTGGTGACACAAAACGTAACCCAAAGTAATGTGACGTGAGAAAAAAACGATAAGCGCGAAAAATAGTATGAAAATATATATCACACCTTTTGTGTTTTAAATGTCCGTAACAACGATTAACTTAATTTATTTTTAGATTATACCACAGTAAGTCGAATTTTGAATGAAGATGATAAATTCGAGCGTATAATTGGTAAAGAATATGAATCATATCCACCACGCTCGAATTTTCTAAATGATACAATTGCAGATGAGGACTATTTAAGCACTGGAAGTTATTCAAGTCCACAAGCATCTAATTCAAACTATTATCATGAATATTTACAAATTGACGGCGCTTATTCGGAAAAAACCGATTATAGTCCTAGCTTAAGCAAGGAAAACAAATCAAACGGATCAGTTGTTAGATTTTGAAAAATTTTGTTTTTTTAAATTTTATCGTTTTAAAAAATTTTGAATAAATTTCTTTAAAAAAAATTTTTTTTTTGAAAGAAAAAAAATTCGTCCCTAGGTGGATTCGAACCACCAACCTTTCGGTTAACAGCCGAACGCGCTAGCCGATTGCGCCATAGAGACTTCAATCTAACAGCACTTAATTTCAAAACTTTAATTTAAAAAATAAATTTTTATCAAAGCCCAACATGCACACAACATAAACTTAATCCCTCTTTTCTAAATACCAATCTATTGAATTTCATCATTCAAATATGCAAAGTCACATCTAACCAAAATGAAAAAATAAAAAATTCTATTCAATATTTGAACTTCAATTGTTCAAAAAAAAAAAAATTAGAAAGCAGTTTTAAATTTATTTTCATCACTCACACATCCCGATGCTAATTTTAAAAAACAACAATTAACTAAGTAGCTAAAGCTTTCATTTTTTTGGTTTAACTTGTTTATTTAAGCAAAAAATGAACATCTAAAAAAAGCATGTATATATCTCAACAATGAGAAATTTTTAAGGAGCTTAAAAAAAAAAAGAAGAAGCAGAAGCAAAAAGTTTCGAAATTTAATGAAATATTTGTGATTTTTAATAAGTTTTTTTTTTTTATTTTGGTTGTTTTTTTAATTTCTCAGCTACTCTTTCAAAATTTTCTAATTTTTGTTAAGTGTTTATTTTTTTCTTGAAATAAAATGTTTTTCATTGGAAATCCGAGTTATGGTAAATATTGACCAAAAAATACCCACCCAATCTTAGAAAAATATTATTTTGATTTTTTTTTAAATATTTTCAAGTTTTGATGCCATCCGAAAATGGTAGTTATTATTATGCTATTCCGAATCAGGCTTCATATCCACCTGCCCAAGGTGCTTTTCTTAATCAGCCAATAGCTTTTTCAATGCCATCCATATCTGTTCCTAATCAATTTGTTCAGCTACCTGGAACAAGTAGCGCATCAGTATTGACGTCCAATTTCAATCAATCAAGTCAAACGACCGTTATTTCTTCATCAAATGACATGAACCCACCACGAACCCTACCAGTCCAAAATCGACCATTTACTAGTAGAACCGAATCGATGCAAAGTTCGCTTAACAACTCTATTCGTCGAACGAAATCAGGCTATATAAGCAAGAATCGAGGTGTTAAGCGTCCAGTTGAGATCAATCTACACAAATCGTGTCCAGGATGTCTTAAACTATGGCGTAAATGTCAATGTTCAAATATTAAGAATCGTCCCGATCCTAAGCCCTATTGTAAATTTATTCCACCTAGAATGCAACGCAAACAAAATGCAGCAAATTAAGAGTGCTCAATTTTTTTAAAATTTAATTTTTCCAATTTTTATTGATTCAATTTTTTTTTTTTAATTTTTCGAATAGTTTCGTGTTTTTTTTTCGGTTGCAAAAAAGTTTTGAAGTATTATTATTTTCCTGATGAGGTAAGTCTAGAAAATAAAAATTAAAAATTAATTTTAAATATGTGTTCCTACTTCCTCTTCAATACTCTCGATGTTTTTCTTATTTTATTTTTCTTCTTTTTTCTATCTATTTTTTTTTTGGAACCTAATTTATTCAATGACTAGCGATAGCTTAGAAATCAATTTTTTTTTGTGTGTTTATCTCATGTTTAAGTAATTGTGAAAATTATATTATTTGTGATTGATTTAGATTGTATTTTAAATTTTTTTAAAAATTTTTTGCTATTACACATTTATTTTTTGTCACTTTTTCTTTTTTTTATTCTATTTTTTTTTCTATTATTATTTAAAGTAAATCTTTATAACTTTTTTTATGGTACTGGAATTTTGAATAAAATTAAACAAAAAAAAAATTTTCTTATTATTTTCCTTTTTAATAAATAAAAGTAAAACACGAATAAACTTCTATCTATTAATTATAGTTTAGAATCTATCTTAAAATTATTCAATATCTCATTGCTGAAAGAAGGGTGCTAAACCTTCAAGCAGCTGACCTAGCGGTTATTTTTTGTAAATAAATAAATAAAATCTCATTTATAAATATTAGATTCTTAATAGTTGATATGGATTAGGAATTCAAATTCGAAGTTTCTGAGTTAGCCGGTAGAAAAATAAACCGAAAATGAAAGAGCTAACATTGATAAATGTAATAATTATTTGTTGTCTGTAAGCAAAGCAAAGAAAAATTTTTAAAAGAACACATTAGTTTATATTGATTGATTTGTCCAGTGAAAATTAGAGTAAGAGTACAGGAAAGAAGATAAAAAGCTGAAGAAAGGAAAGGAAGAGAAAAGGAAAGTAACAAAATACATAATTTTTACTTTAGTATTTATACCTGGAGCATAAAAATCCGGTAGCGAGCAAACTAAATTTCTTATCTTTTGTTAGTGACAAAAATAAAAAATAGAAAAAAATTACCATTTCCATTCATATTACCGTAAACCCCGGTTGATTAACTAGGGGTAAAAAATGCGTTATTATTTTTACCCCATGGTGAAAAATGGTTTTTATCCCATGGTTTATACCCTATTTTAAACCAAGGGTCAAATATCGATCTTTTCCTTTTACCACATGGGACAAATCAAATAAAACTAAATTTCAAAGTAAATTTCATTCACAATTATGAAAAATAAAGTACGGCGCCGGATTTCAATGGAAAAATGGCCTAAAATTCAATAAGAATTTAATTCCCAGTTAAAAAATTTGAGCTATAGTGAATTATCTATTAAGAAAGATTAAAACTTAGCCTAGTAGAAATTGGTCACGCTAAGCAAGTAGCGTAAAAATACTAATATCTATTATTTACTCAAGTATAATAAACTTATTTACAAAATATCTAAACAATACTATCATGGCTTCATTAAAAGGCCGATTTACATAAGAAATCCGGCACGATCCTTTGTAAATAAGAATTTTTATTGCTAAAATGAAAAGAAGATTTCAAAAGGATATGGGGCAATCGGGGTCCAAATCCCAAAAATGAACTTTTTGGGTATATTCTGGTAGAACTCGTCGAGCTGATTCTAAATTTATATATTTTTTGATTTTGTGACCTTGGTTCAGGAGATGGCATTTGACATTAAACATGTCAAATGCTTCAAAAGGACCTATCTTGGTCAGTTTTCAAGCTAAAGACCTCAAATTTTTACCAAAATACTCAGAATTGAATGAGGATTCAGAAAATAATAATTATTTATATAAGTTTTCATAAAGGTACCTGTCAAATTCAGAAAAACCAAAATTTAGGGGTTTTGACCTTGGGACCCTTCCATGTCATTTGACCTTCTAATCTCCAATTTTTTAATTTATTCTTGCCGTTAATTTTTTCAAAGAAGAAATCAAATTATTACAGATATTATTCGACTTCTGTCTCATCTTTCAAATTATATAAATTTTTTGTCGTTTAAGGTCTTTGTTCTTTTTTCGGACCATTTTTTGTCTTTTTTGCGAATTTTTTGCTAATCTTAGCTAAATAAGGTTTAATGATAGGTAAATTGTCTTATTTTTTTGCAAGAAAATATTTACGTTCACGTTAATGGCCTTTTTGGTGATATTCTCATAAACTAACTTAATTACTTTCGGATAGGTTCTTCCTACAAGTAATTGAGTATAAAAAATCATTTTAAATAAAGAGATAATTGGCTACCCACAGTGAAAAAACTGTTATCTACCACCAAATCACTAGTACCCACAGATATGAAACTTTTAAACACATATCATTGTTTAACACAAAATTTCTGTGACTAATACAAAATTATATAAACGTTTTTTTTTAAATGTTTTTCAAAAGCTTTTTAACACAAATTTCAATCAAAAAAATTTAATTATAAAAATCAGTTTACAAATATTTTAATATTTAAAAATTTATTTGTGATTTAGTTAACCATATTTAATTTAACCGGAATTTGGTTAACCAAATTCACTTTTAACCATTCAGTAAACCGTATAACTTTTAGCCACCGTGTAAATATACTTTATTCTATACCTTTTTCATTAGAGTTATTGTTAAAGTTTTAGTAAATAATAACAAAAAATTAAAAATTTTTAATCAATTCAAATACTTAACAATCTCTATTGAATTTTTTTAAGGACCAAAATTGGAAGAGATATACAAAAAAGGTTAAATTTTACAAATGTAATGAAAAAAAATTTGCTCTTACATGGTATCGATTTGCAGTTTTCTTTATAAAATTGATCCAATACCTCAGCTACAGTCAGACCTCGATTTTTTTATCTGACTCGATAGGTCTACTTTAAATTGATTCCAAAAAATATTCTCCCAAATTTCTTGATAATGATGAAAATGATACCAAAAAAATTTCCAGCATTATATCTCCAGCATTTTTTATGTTTGATGAATCAGACGCCCATTTTAAATGATCCCAAATCAAAACTGGTTGGTTTGGGGCCATTTTTTAAATTTGTTTTGGTTTTGCAGAATTTTATGATTCAAAAAAAAAAGAGAATACTCTCCAAGATTTTTAAGGTATCAATGTGGTTTTTTAAAAAATTAAAAAGTAAATAGAGATTAAAAGAGGCCATAAATAGCTTTTTTAAGGGTTCTAAAATATTTCTAATAAGAGTCAAACTTTCCAAGTCATGTTAATCTAAGTCTATGTCAATAGATGGAAATTCTGACTTGTTTGAGACTTCGCTTACAGCTTTTTCAATTTTTAAAGCTGTTTGAATCATGTAGAAAATTCAGTTTCATCGCGTTTTTTGAGTCTAACTTTCTGGTGGAATGTTAAAAATTTTTGTCAATTTTTCTTATTTTTTTGATTAACAAAAAATCGATCTTCAAGGCACTTAAAAATAATTTTGCTAACAAAAAATATTGCTACCGAAGTGAAGTAAAATTTGCTGCACCTGGTTACATAGTCTGCAAAAAATTGTACAATTTTAATTGCGTATTTTAATTATTGGCTTTTTTTTGCTGGTGTGCTAAATTGCATATAATATATCATATATCACTATACATTTGGTTGCTCATTAAAAAAATTAAATTTTCAATTGATTGCGAAGTGAATTTTTTAAGCGAATTGAGCAGAATGTAAACTTTGACGCTTTTTTGATGCAAAAAATATCAAAATAAATTTTGAATATCAAACCGTAATTTGGTTAACCAAATAATGGTTAACTATGGTTTTAACAAATTAACAAGGAAACCATTATTTGGTAAACCAAATTGCGGTTAATTGTTTTGGTTAACGACTAAACAACTCTAGAAGAAAGTTAAGTAAATTAAAATTTTTTTTTTAGTTGAAAATCTACACAAAAGAAAATCGAAATAAAAATCATCATGTCAATTAAATTTTCTTAAAATATTCAAAATAATTTTTAAATTAAGTAAAAATTTGAAATTTTAAACTTGGAAAAATTTTAAAAATTACTAATGCAAAATACATAGATCAATTTGTAAATTTGGACTTAAATAAATTTTACTTTAAAGTCAAATTAAATTAATTAAATATTTGATAAGATTTCATGAGAGCAACGGACCCAAATAGTAATTAATAAAGTCTGAATAAAATTTAGCAAAAGAGTTATGTTTTTTTTAAGCTATTTTATTACATAATTAAGCTATTTTTATCCGTTTAGACATAGAGAAGTTTTATTTAAGCTGTTTTTCAAAGCATCGTTTATTCGATGCTTAATTTTGAATTTTTTTTTTTAGAATTTTTCAAAAATAGATCAGAAAAAAATTTATTTTTCAATTGTGAATGAAAGCACTCACCTTAGTTTAGTTATGATGCAGTTGCTCATTCAAAGAAAAGAAGTAAATAAACTCTCAGTCATTGCTTGAATAACTAAAAAGAAAAAATTGAAATTTTTACAAGATTTTTGTTTAATACATTCATCCAGAGCAAAATTTCAATTTTCAGTGTTTTTTTTAGTTGTTGGCTAGAGACTAGGTTTATTATTAATTGTAAAAAAAAAGAGAAAAGCACGAGCATGCTTAAAATCTAAGTGTATTTTTGTTTTTCAAGCAAAGTAAACGAAAAAAAAAACAAACAATACAAAGTTGAAGATCGTTACCCGTATCAATCATACTTTAATTCAAATAAAAACTTTTTTTCCACCATCTTATATTCATGCTTTGTTTTTTTACATAACATAAGATCTCTCTAAGTTCTTTTTGTTAAATGCTTAATTTATTAAGAGAAAATAAATCTCTATTTTTTAAGCCTTCTTCTCTCACTTTTTTTTTTCTTCTAATTTTTAGCTTAAGATTTCGTAATTTTACTCAAGTTTCTTTTTGTTTAGAAAAATGGACAATTTTCGCAATGGTAATATAGCCTACCAAAATCAAGGCACAAATACTAATCAACATAATCAACAAGGAAACAATAACAAAAATCGAAATAAAAAGAAAAAGAACAAACAGAACCAACAGAATAATCAGAACATTCCTTTATCGCCGTCTAAGCAAGTAATCAATCATTACAATGATTACGGTGGTTCAATGAGTTTAGGTTAGTAAAAACATTCTTGTTTTTTTCTACACTTACTTGAAATTTTATTACTTTTAATTTTTCATTTAAGATCACCAGTCATTCGGACGACCATACAATAACAAATATCAGAACAATCAAAACTACAACAATCAAAACAATTATCAGAACAACCAGAACAATCGAAACATTAAATTCAACCAAAACAACAATGGTAAATTTGTTAAAAGAAGAAATGGTAGTCAGGGAAATTATTATTCGAACGGCAATTATGAGAATGATCGTCTTAACAAAAGTGTAAGTTTTATTTAGTTAAAAATACCCGAAGAATTTAGGTAAAAAAAAATTAAATTTTGAAATATCAAATTGTCAAAAAAAAATTAAATTAAATTTGATATATCATTGAGAAAAGTTTATTTATGAAAAGAATGCTTAAATTATCTATCGATCAAAACTTTAAACAATTAGATTTTTATCTAAATGAGACAGCTTATTAAAATAAATAATTTCAGAGGCTAATATCAATTCTATCAGCTTCAACTCAAGTGTCCATTTAAACTCCAAAAAAAAATTTTTATATTTCATTTTCTTATTATTCTTAAGTTTTATTTCAAAATATATTTAGTTTTGTCGATTTTGTGATGCAATTATGAAATAACGGCTTCGGTCAAATACAGAACAATCAAAATTAAAGTTAACGATCCGTTTAAACACTGTTTAAACAGATAATACACAAAACCAACACAGCGCATAAACATTTTAAATAATTTTCATGTCTTGGTTAACTTTGTTTTGGATTGTAGTGTAAGAGTTTCGGATAAAAAAGTCCATAGATAAATTATACTTTTAAAATTAATTAAGAAAAAAAATTTCTGTTCTTTTAAATTTGTACTAGTGTAAAATTTTCCATATTTTGTTTCATATTTTGTAGAGTTTTTAGGACTTCATGCTATTTCGTTTCTTTAGAAATGTACCGATTGTTAAAGAAAATTTACAGAAAATGCAATTCTATCTTTTTATTAGTTTTCGATAAAAAAATTAATTGAATTCACCAAGTATTTGCAATTTGTTAAAAGCTTGCTTAAGCACGGCTCATAAACTGTGTTTAAGTATTTTTTAAGAGATTATTTTTCAAGTAGGAAATGTTTCTCAAGAATCTTTTCTTTAGAACTTTTATCATTTTTTTTTAAAGAAAATTATCAAATCGCGAAAGCAATTTTAACTTTTTACATCCTTTTTCAAGTTTACTAAACATAATTTAGTAATTTGAAATTTACGATTTGATTCGTAACCTTAAAAATTTCCAAAAAAATTTTAAAAACTTGTTTTTTTTTCTTTAACATTTTTAAATTTACTAGAAGTTCTGAAAATATCAAAATTTACGTCTATTCTCTAGGTTTTAAAACCTTTCAAAATCGATTTAACTTCTACTAGATTTTTTATAATTTTCTTAACTCTTTTCTTTTTTTTTTCAGTTGACTCCAAACAATTCATTTGGTGAAAATTCCAAAATTCAAACGTCAATATCAATGGATAATTTTGATTTAGTATCAAGTCTAAACAATCAAAAACGTTCACCCATATCGAATTCCTATTCATTTATGTCATCAAACATAATTATTGGGCAACAAAAACCAACATCACCATATAAAAATGGTACTTATCAACAACAACAAACAATTATTGAACAAGTTAATTTAGAAGAAGAAATAACTGAGACTCCATCAGCTAGTTTAAGCTTGCAAGAAGTTGAGGCTAAATCTAATGACATTTTATCTTCGATAACATCGACCGAGAGCTTGAATACAAGTGGTGACTTTATGGTTGACGATACACCATTATCGTGTTATTCAACACCAATGAATCATCAATCGGACTCGAGTCGTCTCGTCGATCCAGATATGTCACCAAAAAAACATCGCGAACACGAAGATAGTCATCATAATGAAAAAACACCAGTCAAATATGACGAATCGGAGCATACTGTTAAACACAGTGTAGAAAATAGAAGTGATGATTCATCTAATGTTTCTGACTCATCGCCAGAATCGAAAAACTCCGATCAAAATTTAGTAACTGCCAGTGAAGGTGAATCTTCGTTTGGTCATGAAAACACCGTCATGCATAATCATGAACACAATTTGGCTAAAGAACTAGAAGAAATAGCCCATAGCTTTGATTTAAATGTTCAAAAAAATGACAATGATAATGACGTTATGAACGTTAGCAATAAATCTGTTGATGGCTCTAATAGTTCTTCAACTGAATCTTTTTCGACTACTTCAAATGAAGTTGAAAGACAAAGTGATGATGAAAAACAAATTGTTGATGATACAAAAAATTCTGAAGAAATTCAATTGCCAGTTGAACAAACTATTCAACAATATGAAGAGGAAGAAAAAATTGCTGAGGAACAAAAAATCGAGGTTGTTCAAGAAGAAGAGAAAATTGTTGAGGAGCAAAAAGCCGTGGTTGTTCAAGAAGAACAAAATAATTTTAATGAACAAATAGTTGAAGTTGTTCAAGAAGAGAAAATCGTTGAAGAGCAAAAAGTCGAGGTTGTTCAAGAAGAGGAAGAGCAAGTAGAAGATAAAAACATTCAACAATTAGAAATTGAAAATGTTGAAATTGTTCAAGCGGAAATTACTGAAGAACAAAAAGTTGAAATTGTTCAAGAGGAATCTCCAAAGGATCAAATGGAAGAAAAAATAGAAATCATTGAAGAAGTTCAAGGCGAATTAAAATCAGAGACAGTTCAAATTGAAGTCAAAGAAGAGCAAAAAGAATTTGTTGAACAAAAGCCAGAGAATATTGAAATTGTTGAAACAATTTCAGAACCTTTGACTGAGCCTACAGAACAACTAGAAGTTAGAGAAATTGTTGAAGAATCAACTGAAAAATTGGAGAATTCCGAGCAAAATGAGATAATTTTACCAACACAGTATGAAATTAGAATAAGACCACAAATAGAAGAGATCAATTTGGCTGATGACGATTTAGTCATAGTTGAAAATGATGTTAAAATTGATGAAGACTTAAAAATCGATCCAGTTGAGACAGAAGTTAAACAAGAAGATAAAGTCGACGATGAAAAAAACGAGAACAAAGTTGATGATTTGAATCAAACTTTAGATTCAATTGCTTCAGAATTAAATGTAACAAAACCAAATACGAATGCCATAGCTCAAAAAGAGCCAGTAGTCGATTGTTTTTCATGCACTATTGTTTAAAAATAAATACCATTCAAGACCTAAATTATTATGTAAATCATTTTTTATGTTTAAAAATTTCAGAAGAATGTTTTTTTGTTGTTTTTAACTTTTAAGGGATTCAGGCTTAGTTTGTTTTTTTTTGTTATGGTTAATATGTATTTGCCCTATATTTAACTTATTATAGATTATTGATACTAAGTTGTTTTTTTTTGATTGTTTCTCATTTTATTTTTTATATTTTTACTTATCTTTTACTAAGACTTTTGCATTATTTTTTTTATTTTATAGTTGAAATTGCAAACATACAAAAAATCAAAAAATTTTTTGAAATTTATTTAATTAAAATAAAAAAATTTTTTATATAATCATTTAGCCAAAGTGGCCTTTATTTAATTTCTTTTTGACTAATTTGCGAAAAATAAAGGCAAAATTTACCGTAATGTCTTGGAATTTGATGCGACAACTCGAAATTTCGAATTTATTCCTAAATAGTATACACGTAAAACAATTTTTTTGAAAAGTGATAAAGTGGTGTTTATTTCCAAAATCCTAAAAATTAATCCAGCATTTAAACTCAAATAAAAAAGAAACCGTTACCGTTACCGTGAGCGTACCGTTACCGTGATTGTGAGCGTTACCGTTACCTTTTAATTGATTTTAACTTTTCTAACTGGTGAATCAAATTTCTTTTCACATATTTCGGAGAAAAAAATTAAGAATGTTTTCTTAAGGTTCTTATTTTTTTGAATTTAATATAACGAACAACCCTAAGATCATACGAAACAATTGGGTTTCACAAAAGACTCATCTAGTCAACATGCAAAATGGGCTCTAAAACAAGCAATTGAATTTTCAAAATTTAACGAATTTTCGAAAAGGTAAATGGACTTACCGTAGTGCCGCGCAATAGCCACCATGGGCAATTTACTAAATTATATTTAAGACCCCTGGGGAAATAAATAAAATCGGGTGTTTTTTGATCATAAAGAATACCATGGTCTAATATCCAATTTTATGAGTAAGACCTGAGCTTTAAAGTAAAAAGTTTAGAAAAAATAAAAATTTAAACTAAGTTTTTTAAATTTAATTAATTAAAGATTCTGAAATTATTAAAGAATAAAAATAAATTGGGAATTTAAAAAAAATTTGATTTTCTTCCTCTAAAAAATCATTTTCTTGGAGAAATTATTGGTATGTACTGCTTTTCTAAAAATCTTCATGAATTGGTTTTTTAGAATCGAATGAAATTTAAGTTTTGAATTAGCTCAAAATTATCGAAACTTTTTAAAATTAAAGGCCATATCAACAAAAATTTGCTCTAACAAACATGAAACCTTTTAGTGTATTTTAGCTTAAATGAAATAAGGTAAGATCCTTTAAGTCATTTAAAAAAATGTTTTTTTTTTGACGGTCGGAGAGTTCTGAAGAAAATTCTAAATACTAAATAAACCAAAAATCTGAATTTTTAACGTCAAAATGATGTGATTTATTCTTTTAATTCAATTTTAGACCTGCGCTATTTCATAATATTACTAAAAAGACCATGGTCGCTTATTTTTCAAAAATTGATACCTAATCTAGTTTTTTCCCATTGTATTAAACATAGCTCTTTTAAAATGCCGGGTGGCTATTGCGCGGCACTACGGTATTTATGCACAATTGATGCAAGTAAACCATTTGACAAAGTAAACAGAACCCTGCTTTGGCTTCCATTAATAGAAAAAAACATCAGTCCGCACATAGTCATAAGCATCATCAACTATAACAAAGATTTCCTAATGCTAGTAAATGACCAGGAAGATTTCTTAACAATCTTTAAAACAACAGTAAGGGTTCGACAGGGTGGAAAAGTTTCACCCAAGCTCTTTTCATTATATGTTGAGAAATTAATAGAAAAATAGGTGAAAATGACGCTGGGATAAAAATAGGCGCTATAAAGATAGACGCAATAACCTACGCAGATTACATAATACTAGTCAGCTGGAATAAACATGGCATACAAGAACTACTAGATATCGTAACTGAGACAGGAAAAGAACTTGAGATTAAATTCAACCCGGATAAGACATTTTTTATGATAATAAACAGTGAAATAAAAAGAACATATAATAACAAAAAGAAGGATTTATGGCAGGATTAACTAACGTTAGACGGTAGCGAAATTGAAAAAGTAGACAGCATCAAATCTAGGTTACCTAGGTTTTGAGATAGATAAGAATAATGACGATATGGCTCAAATTGAAAAAAGAAAAAAAGCACTTGCTAGATTAAGAAACTTGGAAATTCTCACAGATAGAACCTGTTCATTCCTTAAGGGACATCTTTACAAAACCTTTATAATGCCTGTATTATTGTATGGGATTCAAACCATAAAACTAACCAGCATGAACATAAAGGACATTTTATCAAGAACATAGAGGGTAAAATAATACGATCTATTTATGGCATCCCTGTTCGATGTAGAACAATGACTCTTAAACCAATCAACAATCTAGACGAAACTATTAGAAGAACTAAATTATCTCACATAACATTCTTCGAAAGACTACTCACAAACTAGATAACAAAGGATTAATAAAGGAAATACTTCGGAATCAAACTGAAAAAGTTTATATCACAAACCTTACTAATATCTTAAATGAAATGGCCTACGATAACGAAATGGGAATTACAAGAAAAGATAATTATTTTAATCTTGTAAAACAAGAATTTGAATCTTGTAAAAAAAATAGTGTGTTGATAAATAGTGAAAAGCTAAGATTTGACAACCCATTACATTGAATAATTCAAGCCAATACATGACAAAATTTCTTAATATTTTTTTGGAAAATTTTTTTTTTTTGTAAATTTTAAATACAGTATCTATAAACTTTTGAAAATTTTCTTATGTGATTAATGAATACTCTTTTTGTATTTATTTTATTCAATATTTTTTATACTTCGTTTTTTTATATTTTTCTTTTTATTTCTAAGTATAAAACGTATATCTAAGTCACCTTTTTTAACGGGACGTTGAGCAAGTGGTCGGAAATCGGCCTCAGCCAATGAATAAATAGAAGTTTTTTTGTACAAAAATGTAGCCAAATTGAAATGTTGTTAAAATATTTAGAGAACAATGTATAAATTCATTAACATTTAATAAGTATGAAGGTGCTTCAGGTATTTTACCTAGCACTAAAAACGCGCTAAAGTGAATAATACTGCACGGCTCCCGAATTAACGTCGTCCCCTTAGCCGTACTCCATACCCGACTTTAATTCGGGAGCAGTTCAGTAATTCTATTAAGAATATTCACACTTTCAGGTTTCGTCTTAATTTATCGATTTTTTTGCAAAAAATAACTAAATTTTATTTAACTGGTCATCTGATAGAGGATCAATAAAATTTTTTGGTAAATTATTAAAACTACAACTATTAAAACGATTGTTTCAAAAAAACAGTGCATCAATATAAAATGATTAAATTGCATTTACCTGTAAATAACAAGTGTCAAAAAAAAAAGTTAAAATGACAAAAAAAAGAATGACAATATCAAAATAAATTTATTAAAAAAATTAATTAACATGTCAAAAATCACCTTTAAGAAAAAAAATTACTGAATTGATCTAATCTAATTTTATTTAATCAACATCAATTTTCTAATAGTCTCTATTTTATTTGTTGATTTATAAAAATCTAAAATTTTTACCGTCGGATCTTCTTTTCTAATTCTTGTTCATAAAATTCCAGTTTGAATCTTAAGTAAATTATTTTCAATTTTATTTTGCTCTTTTCGTATTACATCGATTAGCTCATAAATTAGAGGGTGATTATCAATAATTCCTGTAAATGAATTATGCCAAGACTCACAAAAATTATTTGTTCTTGGAATATCACCCTTTAATCTTTGATTTATATTCCAAACTCTAACTGGAAACAATGGATCACTTTTTGTTACTATTTTTTTATTATAGCGACCTCTACTCGTTTCAGATTTAGCCATATAGTGCTCCTCGAAATATTCATAAAATGCCTGAATTTCGCCTTCATATAAATCCTTTATCTCTTTCAATTCTTTAATTTCTTCAAAAGCTTTTAAAGCATCATCTTCGGGTAAGTAAACCAAAGATTGAGGCATTACAAGAGAATTATTAACTTTTTGATCTTTACAATAGTCGACACCTAGACCCAATTCTTGTATTCATAAGGTTTTTCCATTAAATTTAATATTTTTTTGGCTTTATCGTCAGAATTGAATGCGCGTTCTTTAATGGCTCTGCGACGCTATAGCAGATCAATTTTAAAGTGGTCGGGCTGTTCAAGATGCTGATCATGTTAAAAAAAATCACAATTTTCGCCAACTTTGTCAGAATACGAATAGCCAGAGGCCTTACAGTTCGGAGTTGTACAACGCCAACATATCTTGTTTCATTATTTTTATATGAAATAGTAACCGAGGTGATGCAATTGCGGTTTACTTTTTTGTGATAAGGTATAAAAGCTTTAGTTTCGTGTGGTTTTTCAATATTTAATATGCCGAAAGCTGAAACTAAATTTTCCATTTATTAATTAGTGAGAAAAACAAGTGAGAAAAAGTGAGAAAAATAAATCAAATAAAAAAAAATAATTTAGTTGTTGTTTTGAATTTTACAAAATTATCAAGCTAATTTGATATTTTTTTTCTGAACATGCTGTTTTTTTTTCATTCATTTTAATATAGTTATTTTAATTGTCTTGTTTTTTTCTGTCATTTTAATACGGACTCAATTTTTTACATATGAACCATATATTGGATAAGAATTATGGACATTGACACATGTTTTTATTAATAAAAGCCCTAAGTTTTATAGAAATCAAGAAAATAATTATTTAGTTTCTTATAGTGACGACAAAGATGATGCGTTTGAAAAGTTAAGTGATTTATTAGAATACAATTATTAGTGTGTTGAATTCTTCGATCAGTAAGATTAAATATTTTAGCCTAACTAATTTTATCAAAATTTTTAGATTGTCTGAAGATTGGACCAACATATCTCAACTTTTAAGTAATGATCTCTACTTATTTGTGTTCTACATCACTTTTTTGTGGTTACTCCACTCTCAAGTGATTTTATTTTAATTTTATAATCCTAAAATTAAAGTTCAATTTTTTTACATGATTTTGGCCATCTTTATTATAATAAGAAAATTATTATAATTACTTTTTCCAAAAAAAGCTTGTATTCGCATTTAATCAAGACTACCTCAACCGATTTTCAATTTTTTTTAAACATCGGGAAAGGTGTCTAGTTGTTCACTTGACTCGGGCGTTTAGACTAGACAATTACTACCTCCCAAATTTTAAGGAAATCAAATTTTAATGTATAGTTTTAAATAATCTAAAAGAAATTTTATTTTCAAAAATTAGGAAAAATAAAATCAACTTTAAAAAGATATATTTTTCAAGGATTTAATCAATTAAAATAAAAAAAAAGGAAAGAAAAATTTGTTCTTATGAAATAATGGTGGTCCTTAACATGAAGTCTGATCTAATATTATTTAAAAATACGTAGTATCTCGTCCGATCCATTTCACGAGAACTGTATACGAAATATTACATCACGCTACATGTTACAAGTTACCATTATAGCGCATTTATTTATTTAATTTTCACAAAAAATGAACTCTTGAAAAAACTGGTTAACTGAAGTTTAAGATCATTTCGCTAGATTTAAAACAAAAAAATTTAAACTATGCAGTATATGGATTAAAAAAAATAATTCATACCGTATCGGCTTGCGCAGTACTCCAGGAATAAATCAAAAAAGTTAAGTTTTTTCAATTGGAAAAGTTCCCATCGACACCATGTTAAAAAATTGTTTTTTATTTTTTGGGAAAAAGTCCGACTTTTTTGATTTTAGCCAATCATAAAACTCAAAACTGAGTTTTTTTCCTGGAATAAATCAAAAAAAAAAATTAAAAAACTGGAAATAATCCAAAAAGAATTTAATAAATATACAATTTGGATTTTTTCCATAGTTAAATTATTAAATTGAGTTTTTTTTCTGGAAAAAAATGTTATTTGAAGATTTTTCCAGGATTAAATTAGAAAAAAAAATTTTTTAAAATGGAAAAATAATTAAGACAGAAATTTTATAAAAAAAATACGATTCAACCTAATTTTTTCAGAATTAAAATTAAAAACTTTTATAAATTGAAAATTTTAATTCTGAAAAAATTAGGTTGAATCGTATTTTTTTATAAAATTTCTGTCCTAATTATTTTTCCATTTTAAAAAAATTTTTTTTTCTAATTTAAACCTGGAAAAAATAAAAAACAATTTTTTAACATGGTGTCGATGGGAACTTTTCCAATGGAAAAAACTTAACTTTTTTGATTTATTCCTGGAGTACTGCGCAAGCGGATACGGTATTATTAGTTTTAATTTTTTGAATTGAGCGAATCGAGGGTATTGAAAGTAACTTCAGTTAACTGAAAAATTTTTGACTTTTATAACTTTTGTGTTCACTAAAAAGCTTATTATTTGAATAGCAATTTCAATTATTTCAACCAAGCTAAGAAAACTTATACCCAAAAAGAGACCAGCAATACCACCTATATTGGACAATAAACCGACAAACTCAACACTTTCTTTCTCTGTTATTTCTTCATAATTTAATGTTTCATAATAAACGTTTAATGAAATTAAATCTTTTTTCATTTGGCGTCTATTTGTTCCTGTAAAATTAAAAAAGTCATTTAGATCTTCATTATTTTTCTCATTTATGAAATCATTCAACGAGTAAAATTTGTTGAATTTCATACTTTTGCATTCTAATGGACATTGTACAAGACATACATTATTAATGATGTTTGAATCAGTAACATAATTTTCAATATTAATCTGAGCACATTCGATTTGTGAATCACTGTGACATAAAATAGTTGATTCATCACCGATAAATGGATAACTACTATAGTAACATTTGCATTCTTGAATAATCAGATCTTGAAAACATAAATCAATACACAACTTTTGATTGTAGCCAATATTCTTCGAGTGTATTAAATTAAATAATTTAGTATCAAAACTTTTGGGATTACTTGTATCACCATCACAATTTGAATATGGCTTTGGTTTAAGTGATTTAAATTGTCTTGACATTGCTATGTTAGTCTCTATGCCTGCAGATATACTAAATTCATCAGCTGATAAAGGACTAGTTGTTTGATTATGTATCATAACAATAGCTCCAATACTTGGGAACAAACCCTCAAGTCCATGAGCTAGACTTATATTCAAAATAATATTTAAAGCATTATTCCAACCCGTTCGACTTACTCTTAATAAATTTTCACTTTTGGCATTTAATTGAAAACAATTACCGTACATCTGATGATAATAATAGTTCCAATACTTATCATTTTTACAGTTAATTGATAAAAATTGGCAATTGATAATTATTTTATCAAAGGAATCACCAAATTTAGAAAGATTAGATTTTAATTCTTCATTTCTTAAGACCAAATTTCGCAAAATGTAGTATTTATCATATTGAAAATAATTTGAAATTGTTGAAATATTTTGAGTTTTTGAAATGTAATTTAATAATTGAGCTGAGTATTCGCTGGTAAAAAAATTTGTATTACAGATTGTAATAACTGGAAAAGTTGAAATTGTTTCAGTGACTATTTGAATTTTACTTGTTGTTTCATAACTAAAATAATTTATAAAACTTTCAACAATCATGTAAGAACATAAACCAGTTGATATGAATGATATGAACAAAAATGTAGCCAAATTGAAATGTTGTTAAAATATTTAGAGAACAATGTATAAATTCATTAACATTTAATAAGTATGAAGGTGCTTCAGGTATTTTACCTAGCACTAAAAACGCGCTAAAGTGAATAATACTGCACGGCTCCCGAATTAACGTCGTCCCCTTAGCCGTACTCCATACCCGACTTTAATTCGGGAGCAGTTCAGTAATTCTATTAAGAATATTCACACTTTCAGGTTTCGTCTTAATTTATCGATTTTTTTGCAAAAAATAACTAAATTTTATTTAACTGGTCATCTGATAGAGGATCAATAAAATTTTTTGGTAAATTATTAAAACTACAACTATTAAAACGATTGTTTCAAAAAAACAGTGCATCAATATAAAATGATTAAATTGCATTTACCTGTAAATAACAAGTGTCAAAAAAAAAAGTTAAAATGACAAAAAAAAGAATGACAATATCAAAATAAATTTATTAAAAAAATTAATTAACATGTCAAAAATCACCTTTAAGAAAAAAAATTACTGAATTGATCTAATCTAATTTTATTTAATCAACATCAATTTTCTAATAGTCTCTATTTTATTTGTTGATTTATAAAAATCTAAAATTTTTACCGTCGGATCTTCTTTTCTAATTCTTGTTCATAAAATTCCAGTTTGAATCTTAAGTAAATTATTTTCAATTTTATTTTGCTCTTTTCGTATTACATCGATTAGCTCATAAATTAGAGGGTGATTATCAATAATTCCTGTAAATGAATTATGCCAAGACTCACAAAAATTATTTGTTCTTGGAATATCACCCTTTAATCTTTGATTTATATTCCAAACTCTAACTGGAAACAATGGATCACTTTTTGTTACTATTTTTTTATTATAGCGACCTCTACTCGTTTCAGATTTAGCCATATAGTGCTCCTCGAAATATTCATAAAATGCCTGAATTTCGCCTTCATATAAATCCTTTATCTCTTTCAATTCTTTAATTTCTTCAAAAGCTTTTAAAGCATCATCTTCGGGTAAGTAAACCAAAGATTGAGGCATTACAAGAGAATTATTAACTTTTTGATCTTTACAATAGTCGACACCTAGACCCAATTCTTGTATTCATAAGGTTTTTCCATTAAATTTAATATTTTTTTGGCTTTATCGTCAGAATTGAATGCGCGTTCTTTAATGGCTCTGCGACGCTATAGCAGATCAATTTTAAAGTGGTCGGGCTGTTCAAGATGCTGATCATGTTAAAAAAAATCACAATTTTCGCCAACTTTGTCAGAATACGAATAGCCAGAGGCCTTACAGTTCGGAGTTGTACAACGCCAACATATCTTGTTTCATTATTTTTATATGAAATAGTAACCGAGGTGATGCAATTGCGGTTTACTTTTTTGTGATAAGGTATAAAAGCTTTAGTTTCGTGTGGTTTTTCAATATTTAATATGCCGAAAGCTGAAACTAAATTTTCCATTTATTAATTAGTGAGAAAAACAAGTGAGAAAAAGTGAGAAAAATAAATCAAATAAAAAAAAATAATTTAGTTGTTGTTTTGAATTTTACAAAATTATCAAGCTAATTTGATATTTTTTTTCTGAACATGCTGTTTTTTTTTCATTCATTTTAATATAGTTATTTTAATTGTCTTGTTTTTTTCTGTCATTTTAATACGGACTCAATTTTTTACATATGAACCATATATTGGATAAGAATTATGGACATTGACACATGTTTTTATTAATAAAAGCCCTAAGTTTTATAGAAATCAAGAAAATAATTATTTAGTTTCTTATAGTGACGACAAAGATGATGCGTTTGAAAAGTTAAGTGATTTATTAGAATACAATTATTAGTGTGTTGAATTCTTCGATCAGTAAGATTAAATATTTTAGCCTAACTAATTTTATCAAAATTTTTAGATTGTCTGAAGATTGGACCAACATATCTCAACTTTTAAGTAATGATCTCTACTTATTTGTGTTCTACATCACTTTTTTGTGGTTACTCCACTCTCAAGTGATTTTATTTTAATTTTATAATCCTAAAATTAAAGTTCAATTTTTTTACATGATTTTGGCCATCTTTATTATAATAAGAAAATTATTATAATTACTTTTTCCAAAAAAAGCTTGTATTCGCATTTAATCAAGACTACCTCAACCGATTTTCAATTTTTTTTAAACATCGGGAAAGGTGTCTAGTTGTTCACTTGACTCGGGCGTTTAGACTAGACAATTACTACGTTGATATGAATGTAAAAAAAATCCACATTAATCGAAGTGATAATTTATCAGAGCGAATAATGTTTGGTATGCCATGGCTAGTTGAGCTCAATAAAGTTTCTTTAATAACTGAATTTAATTTTTTAGGCATTTTTTTTTAATGTAAGAAAATAAAAAAATTTTTGCAGTATCTTTTTATTTTAAAAGCATTTTTTCATTTTCAAGTTTATTTTTAATTTTCGAACTATTTCCTTGTTTCCGATTTTAAAAATTATAGTCCCAATTAAAAAAAGAGCAAATAAAAATTTTTCTATATTTGCTCACTTAATTTAGTTGGTTGGCGTCTTGCTCATAAAAATGAATAAATAATTTTTTAAATTTTGGATCCGAAATTATTTGCTCATGTTAATTGTAAAATAGCGAATCTCGTAAACATTAACGAAAAAATGAAAAAAAAAATCATGTAATATAATTTTATTTCAATCGAAATTTGATAAATTAAACAAAAAAATTTTAGAAATATTTGTTACCAAAATAACATTATTTAGATATCAGCTCTTTAGCTGATGCGAATAGATATGTATATCTTGTCATGTATCTTAGAATCTAGAAGCTTCGAGATGCTGACAAGTATATTGTAGAATGCTTATCAGGAATCTTATCTCTGAAAGAAGCACTTACGTGTACATTTTATAGCATTACTTTACTCATATAAAAGGATGTTTCATTCGTTAGATCTTTCGATCGATCCAACACTTATATTTAATAAACTATAAATAAAATATATTTTGTCTTTATTAACATATAACATATTTTTTTTTCGAAGTGCTTGATTCTGAAGTTTCATAGAAATTTTTACGGAAGGATATCATTTTTTTGGCGATTTTTTGACGCAAAAAATACGCTCAAAAACGTAGAGATGAAAATTCGCTCAAAAAACTCAAATTTAAAATAGTTGAATTTATGCTGCATTGTCCTATATTTCAATTATTATAATTATGTTAATTCGGCGTAGTACGTCCCGTAGTTTAAAATTCGGGGTGCGTTTAAAATTAAAATCATTTTATTTTCTTTTTTAAAAGTTCAAGTTCAAAAGAGTTTAACTAATTAAGTCAAATTTATCAGTAAATATTAGTTTCATTTTATGTATAAAACATTATATTTCAAAAAAAAAAACATGTTTTTTAGACGTTTTTACATGTTTGTAAGAAAGACGGGTTTAGGAACCTTAAAGATTTTTTTGAACTGTGGTCTTTGAGATTGTTGGGATATCTAGTAGCAGTAGTAGTAGTAGTATGAATACTGCAACTTGGAAAAATTTTCCCAAGCAGAGCTCCATTGAACTTTAGCAGTCGTTTCCATATGTTGCGACAACCATTCATCAGGCTTTAAACAGTTGATATTTCTTGCTTCAATCAATTCATTTGGGAGCTGATTACAATGGTTCACTATTCTATTTGTTAAAAAATAAAGCCTCGACGAGCAGTTTTTGACAAGTTCGCGAACTAAAGTTTGACTATGTCTTCTAAAATTATATTTTCTAAGTGAGCCACTACAATTCAGATTGAAATTAATACCTTTTTGTAAATTGATGCACTCTAAACCATTTATAATCTTGTAAATCTGAATGAGATCATCTCGCAACCTTCTGGCCTTTAAATTCGTCAAATTCATTTTTGATAGACGCTCATGATACTCTAAATTACGTAGTTCAGGTACTAACTTAGTTGCTCTGCGTTGTACCCTTTCTAATTCCTTAATATCTTTTTCTAGAAACGGAGACCAAGGGCTAATGACATACTCTAATTGAGGTCGTACAATTGACGTATA
Organism: Brachionus calyciflorus; assembly: GCA_002922825.1. Lineage (NCBI taxonomy): Eukaryota > Metazoa > Rotifera > Eurotatoria > Ploima > Brachionidae > Brachionus > Brachionus calyciflorus. The sequence continues at coordinate 398,685 of NTPY01001007.1, forward strand.
AAGTAATCTTAATTTTATTCCCTCGGATTGTGGAAATTTTAAAGATTTTCTGATGCACCCTAGAACTCTATTAGCATATTTGATTTGTGTGTCCTATTTTAGATCACTCTGAATATAAATACCTAAGTCTTTTTCAAACAGATTTAGTGTCTCTGATTCCATCATATAATCAATTTTTGTATTATTATTACCAATATGAGTTATTTTACATTTATCTACATTTAGTTCAGCAGACCAATCTTTCGACCATTTACAGACGTTGTCTAAATCATTCTGTAGCTTAAAAATTGAATCGAAATTTTTAATAATAGATAAAATTTTTGTATCATCGGCGCAGCTATTCGAAATAATTACCAACATATCGTTTATTTAAATTATAAATAATAAAGGTCCCAAAACTGAACCTTGAGGAACACCACTATCAACATCTACCCATTCAGAGATAGTTTCACCAAGTACTACTATTTGTTTTCTCCCAGATAAAAAAGACTATTTCCATTTAATAAGCATATTTCAAAATCCATAAAATGTTAGTTTAAATAAAAGTTTACTATGAGAAATCTTATAAAAAGCCTTTGCAAAGTCGGTATAGATGATATCAATAGGATAACCAATTCGATAAAGCTTCTGTAATAATGTCGATTGTTGGGACTTAGATATTAAATTATTATCTACAAGATGTTTAAGCATGAAGTCATTTACTAAACTTTCAAAAATTTTACATATTATACAAGTAAGAGCAGAGTTCGGGACTCGTCATTTTTTTGATGACTTGAGTCCGAGTCAGAGTCATTGGGACTAATGCGACTTGACTCAAGTCGTAGTCTGATGAAAATATTTTCATGACTCTCGAGTCCGAGTCCGAGTCTGACTCCGAGTCATTTCCAAGTCTATGAATTGGAAAAATTTTTTTAAAAAAATACAAAAATTTTTTATTGAATTATTCTTAATCTTATAATTAAGTTTAGCGAAATTAAACGAAAAAAACAAATAAAATTCAATGACAAAATTAATTAATGAAACATGTCTAAAGTAGGCAGGTAATTTTGAATAGCTCTTTATATGTACCTTAGTTTTCTTTCAAAATAAATATATTGTCAATCGACCCATTCAAAGTTTGAATATCCTAAACTTTGATGGTCAAGTTAGCCAAATCAGGGAAAAAATTTTCTCTTTCCATCAAAAAAAGGGTCGATGTTTGAATCAAAATTACTTTATTAATTCAATTACTTTACTTTTAAATTACTTTGTTAATTTTGATATTTTAAAAAAGCAGACAGTTCTTTGATTAAATATTTGGATTCTTAAAAGTTATAAGCCGTCAACAAAAAATTCGAAACAAACTTTTAAATTTTACTATATGGCAAGATTTTTTTTCTATTTTAAATTTTCAAAATTTTTTAATTGCGTAATTTTATTATTTTACAATTCATTTTCATGTTTGAATTTTGAAATGTAATTACGCGAATTTTTAGAAAAAATTAAATTAGAAAAAAAAGCTTGCCATTTGTTAAAAAATTAAACAAAAAAAAGCGATTAAGTGGTTTAAAAACGGTGGAAGCTCATCCACATAAAGACCATTGAGGTCGTTTATAAACCACCCTTGTTTTTGACCAAAATTTTTTTTATTCCAAAAAATTAGAAGATTTATCATAAGAGCCTCTTGGAAAATGCAATGATAAGTGTATTGAATGCTTCGATCAGTTGTGAATTGATAAATATTTTAGCTTTACTAATTTTATCAAAATTGTTCGATTGTCTGAAGATTGGACAAACATATCTCAACTTTTAAGTAATGATCTCTAATTATTTGTGTTCTAAATCACTTTTTTGTGGTTACTCCACTCTCAAGTGATTTTATTTTAATTTTACAATCCTAAAATAAAGTTCAATTTTTTTTACTCCAAAAAATTACTAGATTTCTCATAAAAGCCTCTTGGAAAATAGGCGATTTTCCACATTAAATATTCACAGTTTAATTTCCTTTTAAAGCAAAGTTACTTCTTATTTATTAAATACTGTTTAAGCCTTAAGTGAATTTTATCTTGCTTACACAGTTTCTATCTCTAAAGCGCTATAAAACGTAGTAATTTTCCTCTATTGAAAATATTTCTTCACTCTGAATGAAGTTTGAGTGAAAAAAAATGAATAACTCACTAAAGATCATTTTTGTTTATTTTTTTAAAAATAAAAATCATTTCCAAAATCTTAATGATAAAACTAAAAAAAAACATTGTTATGAAAAAAAAAGGAACAAAAGCGAACAAGAAAAAAAAATAATCTGCCAAAAGAAGATCAGCTTAGATTTTCGCTCATAACAAAAAAAAATTCCAATTTTTTATTGAAGAATTTTCTAGCAGCAGTCTTTATGACTGTTTTTATTTAATTTAATTGAATTTTATAATTAATATTTATTTATACCGAAAATACGAACACCGTGTAATTGCGGCAACTTAGCAATAAGAACAACGGCTAGGGTCGATATATTTATAAAAAAATGTGTCGGATCATATTTGGTATAAAAGCTTGCCATTAGAAATCTTGATAAAAATAAAAATATTAATTAATTAATTTTTTTTTTCAAATAAATTTTTAAATTCTTACAAAACAATCGGAACGGTTGTTAAAAATTTTCGAGTAGCAGTAAATTGAACTCCATCGTCAATTTGCTCCCAATAAGTATAAGATCTTGCTTTTCCTTGATCGGATGTCTCCCAAGGAGCACCTTTGACTACATGAAGTAAATAAAAAGCCGACTTAAATTAGTCATAAATAAAATAGAAGTCTAAGAAATAATTTTTATTTTGAATGACTTACGACATTGTGTAGAACATTAGTCAAAGTCCAAGCGACAGCAGTTGTTAAAAATGGTAAACTTAACAAAACTAAATGCATTGTAAATACGAATATTATATAAGTGAACCAGATTCCTTTGCTATTTAGCCATGATACATTCGGATTTTGCTCACTATGTGCAACACCGACATTCATTTCGAATTATTAAACAAACTGATTTTAGAACGTCTTTTTGAAGATGATTAATCAAAAAATTTAAAAAAAAATTTTTTTTCTTCTAGGTTAGATTAGGTAACAAATAAAAAAATGAATTTAATTAAGACTGAAATAATTTTTTTTTAAATTTAAATTTTTTTTTTATTTTAAGGAATTTGTTTTTTAGAAATAATTAAATTTTTTTTTGATTGCAACTATATAACTCGTCGTCGTCATCATGAAAGAAAGAGAAGAATGAGCAACAACAAAAAGTATGCAAATTTTCGACAAAATATACATAGCTTTTTAATAATTTTATTTATTTTTTTTTTTTTTTTTTTTGCTATATTTTCGCATTTTATACATATTCTTAATTTTTTTTTTTGGTTGAAATTTATAATTTTATTTTTGTTAATATTATAAAAATGAAGAAAAAAAAAGCCCTGGAAAAATTTTGAAAATTGATGTATTTTACCAAAATGTTTCTAACTAATACCAAATTTAACTTTGTTATCGAACGATACTTTAAGATAGTTAGAATGTTAAATTTAATTGACAAAAATTTAAGTAAAGCTCTTTTGGAATTGTTTGAAATTTTAGGTTTTTTTTTTTGATTCGGCACAACATAATTGCGCTTTGTTTTATTATGCCATATAATAGAAATAGTTATTTATGCATTAGAAGGCGAATTTATTTTCATAAAATCAAAAAAAAAAAAATTTAGTCACTTTTTATTTATTTCAAATTTTATTAAAGAGAAAAGTGAATTTTTTAAATCCTTCAAAGCTATTGCAAATTGGCAATACAGTAATTTTTTACACAAATATTACACAAATTTTTGTCCGACCAAGACTGTCAAATTCGTTTTTAAAATTTGGCTAATCAATTTTGATCGTAATCACTCGATAGTAAGACCGGTATAAAATCGAAAAAAAGCAAAGTTATTTTTCAAACAAACTTTGTTACAAATTAAGTTTTGTAATTTTTTCTTTAAAATTAATTGTTTTTATTAATTTTAATGCCATAAAGTACCGTAAACTCTCGCTCATAATTACATGTATTACCTCCATAGGAATTTTAACCGAAATCTAGTTATTATTGTAATTATGAACGAGAGTTTACGGTAGTTCCAAAAAATTTGCTCAAAAGCTTATTGAATAAATATAAGTAGTTCGTAAGCATTGAATTAAACAACATGTCTTAAAAATGTGGTACAATTTTGAAAAATTGTAGCATTCCCATTTTTTAAAGCCGAAAAGTCTATGAATTTATTTGAGTAATAAAAGCAATAGATACAAATCTGAAACCCTAGTTTTGTACTATGGTATAACTATCGAGTGATTACTGTAATAATAATTTTTAAATCAAAACCTTTGAAGTACGGTTACGACTACGTTTATTTATGTCAATTTGTATAAAAATAGTTTTTACCAAAACACGGAAAGGGATCGGTTTCAACTAAAAAACGTACAAGCGCGTAAAATGGTCTAAAATGACCAATTTTAGTCTCTAATTGTAAATATTTAAGGTGGAAAATCGCCAATTTTATAAGACGCTTTTATAAGGAGATTCAAAAAAAAAAAAAGAATAAAACAATTCACATTTAAGATCATTTATGTTTTAATGAGAATATTTTGAATCTCTTTTGAAAAAGCGTTTTAAAAACTCAAATTTTTTTTGTATATTTCCATCTAAAATATTTAAAGTATAGTTTTTCTTTTTTAAATTCAATGATAAAGGATAAATAGTTCAAAACAATTATTGCAATTTCATTTTTTTCAAATTCTTCTTTCCTTAATTTAAAAAAAAAAAAAAAAATTAAAATAGCTATTCCGTTTCCAGATTTTAGATACCCAAACATTCGAGCCCAGATTTTAGTGATAACATAAAAAAACCATTGTAGCTATAAAGACAATTTGAAAATCATATTTCAAATATTTCATATAGCTCACATTATGGCATTAAAATTAATAAAAACAATTAATTTTAAAGAAAAAATTACAAAAATTAAGCGCGTAACTCGCTTAATAAAGTTTTTGAATTGTGTAGTTAAAATTAATTTTGAAAAAACAAATGGTTCTTAGAACTAAGGATACATTTATGTTGTTTAACTCTAAATTAGCAAGTTTTTAAACTATTTTCTTATCTTTCAACTTAATCTAAAAGATGAATCCAAGGAATTTATAACAAATTTCAGCATGTTGATTATCGTGCGAAAAAACCGACCGATAATGACGACAAATTAATTGTGACAATGTTTGTTTGAAATATAACCTTGGCTTTTTTCCACTAAAAATATGTATCAAAAAAATCTTTATGATTAAAAAAATCATAAAAATTCTATTGAAAATCTATGGTTCCTTTTCCATTAAGTCTCTAAGTTGATTACAAAAATTTTTATTTACTCATATTTTAAAAATTAACTTTATTGGATAAGCTACACAATTAAAAATCGATTTTAAACATCTTCTTTAAAAAAAAAATAAAGAGAACTTGTATCGAAGTATTCTGAAATATAAAGATAGAACTTTAAAATGAACCTAAATGAATCTTATAAATCTATGGAACCCTTCCAAAGTTATTTAAATTCAAAAATTTTGTCAACAGTTTTAAAATCTGTTTGGTTTTTCTACTGTTAAAATATCACATCATTTAAAAATAATTTGGAACTAATAACTAAAGGACCGTGCCGAATTTCTTATGTAAATCGGCCTTTTAATGAAGCCATCCAAGTAGCGTTTAGATGTTTTGTAAATAAGTTAATTATACTTGAGTAAATAATCGATATTAGTATTTCTACGCTACTTACTTGGCGTGACTAATTTCTACCAGCCTAAACTCTAATCTTTCTTTATAGATAATTCACTTAAACTCAAATTTGTAATTAAATTTTTATTATTTATTTTATCTTAAAAAAAATACAAAAGCTTTAAAAAAATGGCATTCGAGTAAGAAAATGTCTTTTTGTAACTAATCAAAAGAACAAATTATTTTTTATTGAATTTTAGGCCATTTTTCCATCAAAATCCGGCGCCGTCTTTTACTTATAATTTTTTAAAATTTTATAATAAAGTCATTTTGACTTCTTTTGGTGCTTCTATTGTGCAACTTAGTAGGACTTTTTAGAACAAGGTTTATCATAGAGAAATTTTGGTAAATCACGTTTAAGATTAACGAAAGAAAATTTTTTCTGCTTATTTATCTATTTATTTGTTTGCATTAAATAGCTTTTTGAAGTGAAAAATCCAAAAAATAAAACCTTATTGAACAAAAAAAAGCTTTCAAATAATAAATTAAAATTTTAGCTCTTTAAAAAAAAATCAAAAATCTTACGTGTTTTGTTCATACGAAACAATTTCAATTAAAATGATAAAATTGCTTTATTTAACTAAAAAAAATCGATTCCATAACTACAGTAAAACTGTAAAATTTAATTAATTTTTTTTTTTGATCAAGTGAAAATTATTACAGTTTATAAAATTTTAACTAAGGCATTGAATGAACAATATTTTATTAAATGCGAATAATGTCAGGCATTATAATTGAGAATATAAGAAAATTTCTTGCTTTTAATATTGTTTATGCTAAAAATAAAAATCTTTGAAAATTGCCATAAACAAAAAAAAATTGCAGAATTTTCTCGAAAATATTTTTTTTGTTTAATTTTGTCTTGATTTCTAAATGTTAGTACCTTGAAAAAAAATTAACTTTAAAACTATAAATGCTTAATTTTTCGCTAATGCTTGGTGAACAGCCCGCGCAAAAAAAAATTGCATAAAAGAGAATATGAAAATTTTCACAAAAACTAAAAGCTTATTCATCTTTAAGAATCTGTTTCATCCTTAAATATCCTTTAAAAAATTTGCTTCACTTGAATTTTTTTTCATTTAAAACTAATATTCTTAAAAAAATTAAAAAAAATGAACCACTTAAAATCTTATTTTGTTTTTTTAAATATTTTAATGATTCAAAGTGTTTGTTCGATTAGTTTTTTGTCCATATGTCAAAATAAATGCGTCATTAACTCAAGTTTCTCTTATAGAATGTGTCAATTTTGTGATCTTGTTTCGTCTAATGGGAATTTTATTCAATTTACTCAAAATTATGATGACGTCACTGAAATTTTAAATTATTACCAAAATAAAAATGATGATTTTGAAGCAATTTCTAATTATCCCTATGAAGATAAATCAGATTTTAAAGATTTTATATTAAAAAATTTAATTGAATTCGATAAAAAATTCGAATCTAGGATTATATTCTTTACAGAATGTATCGAATCTATTAGAAAAAAATTCTTTTCGAAATCGCGAGATTTTCGCAAAAAAATTGTTTTATTGGAAAAAAAAGTCCAAAGTCTTGAGAGAAAAATTAATAATCTTGAAAAAAGAAAGTTTTTTATATCAAAAAAAGTAAATCAAGATTTTTGTGTTCCCAGAACTTTAAAAGAAATAATAAATAGTTTAATAGTAAAACCAGAAATAATTGGATTTAATTTGCTAAACGAGAAAATAAATCCAAAATCGACGCTAGTGAAAAATAATTTGACATATCTTCCAAATTCTTCAAATTTGAGAAAAATCGATAATATTTCACATTGTTTTAAAGTTGATTTTATAAAATTAGTTAGTGAATTAACTTTCGATTTAGGAGACAAGTCAGCTAAGAAACATGATAACGAAATAAATATTCTCGATATTGGCTTGAGCAAAGTGAATTTATTACAAAACAAAAGCATAAATAATTATAACGAGACAAGCAAAAATGAGTCCACAATTACCATTAATAAAGCTTTTGGTAAAATTTATTTAGATTTTTTAAATAGCTTTACCAATAAGACATGCTCGTTGAAAACAAAAAGTTCCAAAAATTCTAAGCTATCATATTGTAAAAACAAAAAATTAAGTATCCACAATTTATTAGATTTAAAAGTACAGAAATTCTGTCCGAAAATATCAACAAATTTAAAATCTATTTCAATTGTATATACTACAACTTCTAATCTAACTAATTCTAGTTTTAACGAAAATTTCAAATCTAACCCAAACAATGAAATAGAAGGTATCGAGTATTTGAAAAGTGAAAAAAAGTCTTCAAAAACAAATGATTCAGTAGTGAAAAGGGAAGCTCTAATTGTTGAACCAAAAAGAGAACAATTGAAATGTGAAAAAAATTTTCAAACAGGTAAAAAATCTTTGGTAGTTGAACTTAGCTGTTTCTGTAAAAATACAGATTATTATTTAAGATTGCTACGATTACTACAAACAAGGCTATTTAAAAAATGTAATCCTAAATATAAGACCAAAAACTAAAAATGACTGTGAGCCAGTTAAAGTCTTTTGTGACATGAAATCAGGCGGTTACACAGTGATAATGAGACGTCTAAATGGTGAATTAGATTTTTATAAAAATTGGACTGAATATAAACAAGGTTTTGGAAGTGTTTCCAAAGAATTTTGGATTGGTAATGAGATGTTACACTATTTGACTACTCAGTACAATTATAGTTTAAGAATTGATCTAGAAGATTGGAATAATGTAAAAAAAACTGTTAATTATGAGAATTTTATGATCAAATCAGAAATTGATGGCTATGAATTATTAGTAAGTGGATACAGTGGTAATGCTGGTGATTCTTTAGGAGCTCATAATGGAAAAAAGTTTTCAACTTTTGATGTTGATAATGATGAACTGCCGTCGGAAATTTGGAATGGAAACTGTGCTAAAAAGTAAATTGAGTAAGTTAAAAAGTTGACAATTTTTTTAACATTTTAAACAAAGATTTCATGGCGGATGGTGGTATGGTGCTTGTTATCGATGTAATTTAAATGGACGATTTTACAAAGAAGGTCTAGTTACACCCAAGTTAAACGACGGATTAAGTTGGAATACATGGCATGGGAATAAATATTCTCTTAAAAATGTAGAAATAAAAATAAGAAGAAATTTTCGTAAAAAATAAAATCAAAAAAATTTTTTATACGATTAAAATGGTTTAATTTTTTTCAACAGTCCTTTGCTACAAATAATATTTTTTTTTAATTCTTGACCTAATACTGATAATATGACTCAGAACGTCACGTTAATTGTTTCATTTGGGGGCTTATTTTTTTATTTGATGATAGGAGAGATTGGGAAATGAAAAATTATTAGGAGTATTTTTATATTATCAAGATAACAGAAAGACATATAAGAATTATGTAAGATTAGTTAAAGTGAGTGAATGATTTTGTACAAAAACAAAATTTCTCATATAAAAATAATTATTTTAAAAATGAAAAATTTAAATTAAAGATAAAATTAAATTAGAAGCAAAAAATACACTTTTTTTTTTACAAAGTTTAAGATTCAGATTTTGTTTAAGGATCTTATAAGGATCATTTAAGATCCTACTGAATTAAACAATTTTATAATAAGAAAATTTAAGAAAAATTTAAGGATCTTAATCTTATTAAAGTCCTATACAGACCTGGATTAAGATCCTAAACTATCCTGCATAAGATTTTCGAATTGGTTCCTGGGAAGAGATTTAGGCAAATTTTTCTAGGAATTTTGTTTTCAAAGACTCCAAAAATTATTTTTTCATTATAATTAAACTTTGATTCTTGTTTTTAATTAGAAAATAATGATAGATAAAAACAATTTTTCTTTATTAATTGAAAAATTTTTCAAAAGTTATTCGTAATCTACAGCTTTTTTAAAATTTAAATCACAATTTGTTATGATTGATTGTCTTTTCACAGTATGTGCCAATTTTGGATCAAAGTTTCCGATCTTGTTAGAAATCAACTGATCCAAATATAATTTACAAGGCTCCAAATTGAAATCCTTTTCTTTGACCGATTCTTCCCAGTCAATAAAATCATTAAATGCTTTGTTTTCTATAATAAAGCCAGCTTCGAATTTCGAATACTTTTTTTTTTGACTTTCACTTAAAAGTTCTGGTGTTGAAATGTTCATGTTATTAGAACTTTTTCGAATAACTAAATGAGCTGACTCATGGATGAACAATCGGAAAAAGTTAAGCTTTAAAATAGTTAGTTGATCACCTGACGAAAATTGCTTTTCATTCATAACTGAAATTAAAGAACGAATTTCACTCTGACTGATGTAAATAATATCTCGGCCAGAAAATCCATTTAAACCAATAATATGAGAGTCGAAATATTTCAATCCAACATCGGCGAGATTTATTTCAGCTATTCTCATCTCTAATATTTCATTACAAGTATCAATAATAAGTTCATGAACTGAACTTAAACTAATTAATATTTTGTGGAATAAATCGAGTTTATCAAGTTCTTCAAGTCGGTCTTGTTTTAAAACAATTTCAATTGAATCGGATAGAAAAAACGTGCTTTCAAAATGGGCTAAATCAGTTTTTGCTTTGCAAAAGGCCAATAAAAATAACAATTGAGCAGACTGTTCTTCTGTCGCGTTGAATTTTGTTTCTTTTAGAATTTCATAAAGTTTCTTTATGCTCTTTTTGGAAAAAAGATTTTCGTCTCTGAAGCTTTGGTTTCTATTCAAATTTTTTATTATGCAATCTCTTAATTGAGCAACGAATAAATTTTTCTCGCAGTTATAATCAAGCCATTTATAAGTTGGCGATTTATTCGCAAGTTCATTTCTAAAAAAAAAGCCAAAATCAAACTTATTGGTATTCGATCGATAACTTTCAAAATAATCAATAAAGCTATCAACGACCTGTGACATTTTTTCTTATTTAAGTTACACAGTTTATTTTATCTAAATCAATAATCTAAAGGAAAAAATCAAAATTGATAGAGAATGCTTAATTTTTCAATTTAATATTGACTTAAGTAAAAATAAAAAATGAAAAATTTGGCAAAATAAAAATAAAATTTATGACCAAATCCGATCTGCAGTTTGTAATCTTCTTTTCATTTTTAAGGCCTGATAAAAAACAAAAAAATGTTTCACTCTTATTTTTTCATTCTTAGTGCAACATAATCATTGTTGGTAAAGGATTTTTAAAAAATTGAATAGTCTTAGTTTTTGGCTAAAATTTTTTTCAAAAAACAAGAAAGAATTTTCTATATCTGGATCTTTAACAAGCAGCACTGTATAACTCTATATAGCGTTTTATAATGACCAGGCAAAAAGATTTAATTAACAATTTTGATACAAAAATAAATTTCAAAAAATTCGAAGTTGAATTTCTTTCTTGCAAAAAAAGAAAAATTTTTCTACAACCATATTTATTTAAAAAATTTTTAGTCAAAAACTTAGACTGTTTAATTTTTTTTAAATCCTATGCTAATAATTATTATGCTGTACAAAGAATGTAAGATTAAAAATTTTTTTTTGTTTTCATAAGGCTTTAAAAATGTAAAGAAGATGACAAACTGCAGATCCGACTGAAATTTTTTTTAAAGATTTTTATTTATTTTTAAATACATTTAATATCATGAAATTTAATCAAAAATTTTAATAAAATTTTGCCAATTTTTAGAATTTATTAGGGGCTCATTTTATTCTAGCAAAAGTTAATTTCTTTCGATTGTCTCAATCTACTTGGCAACAAAAAAGTATTTTTATAAAGAGACAAAACCGAAAATTTTATTTTGTCCCTGGAAAAAAAAATGAGGGAAAACATTATATTTATCAAGTACCTTGCTAAAAGTATTTTTGTAACTTCAGTCATTCATTCAACAACTAAATCTATATAATATATAAATCAGGTTATCCTGATACATGAGGGTTTTTACAGTCAATTATTTTCATAAAAATCTATAAAAGAAAAATTTGAGAAATAAAATAACAGTATTTTGTCTTTTTGATAACTTTAATTTCCATACAGTGGTCAAGACTTTATTAGATAACAAAATATTACCGAATTTTACATCATCTAAGATAAGAACAAAGTAGTTAAAGACCATTGAAAATTATTACAACATCGTTTTTATCAAGAATAATCTAATAAGGCTTATGATTTAAAAGATTTGTATGAAAAATTTTTTAACGTAATTGATCGACTTCAGTGGCGTAGCCACGGGTTTTAGTCTGGACTTGTGAATTACTGAAAATAGCACGAGATACGGATACAGCGTTTAAGATTGACGACATATTTACAAAAGAGAAACTTTTTGTTTAGAGTTTTTAATAAATACAAGGATTTACTGATCTTAGAAAGCCTAGTAAAAATAGGTAATCAGGTAGGGCACGTTGTGCCCTCCATAATATGTTTTGAAAAAAAAGTGCGAAAATCATAAATAAAGTTAAATATCATTGAGACAATTATGTCCAGGAAAGTATCCGGCAATTT
>NTPY01001007.1:425523-444497 GCA_002922825.1 Brachionus calyciflorus
AATCTTTTGTGTTTTAGTGCTTCTTTGATCTTATCATGACTAGATTCCAGGCCATTGCTTGTTGTTGGGAAACATACATCTTCAATATAGCCTTCATACCAGCCATAGTCTTTAGCAACCCATTGTAACATATTGAATTCATGATTCGAATGTTCATCGTCTGCTATGAAACAATTTCCTTTTGTTCCATCTGTTAAATGTAAATAAAGAGCAGCACGACATCCTTGTTTTAAATATTTGCAATAATATCTATATTTTTCTCCGTCTTGAGACTTGAATATCCAGGTATCTCCATTTACTTCCCCTTCTTTTATTTCTTTGACAATTACGTTGTAGTCTTCGAAAGATTTATGTAGACTATAAGTGATGGCTTTGCCTCTTTTATTCTAGTATTCTTTGCCGGTTTGAGGACGTCTGACAAATCTTGATCAACATCGTCTAAGCTTTGGTTAGATGGATTCTCTAATATACTCTCTGATGATAATGGTTCACTCATTTTTAAAATATAACTTGTATAACATTTTTTCCTACTATTAATAGGATTTAAACTGTCATAACTTATCAGTATAATTGAATAATTTGATATTAATTTAGTTAAAAATTCACTTAATTAGTTTAATTTTTATTAAATTAATTATCACTTTATTAGATTAAGTGCAAGATAAATATTTTTGTTGTTTTTTTATTTATTTTAGGTAAAATAATCAAATGTGAGATAATTTATTAAAATTGGTGTTATTTTATTAAATTTGTGGTAAGTTTTATTATTTTTATGGTTATAGTTTACTATGGTCCTCAATAATCTGACCAAACGATCATATATTTTACTCCTAAAAAAATTTTGGTTAAAAATATAATGAGAAATAAATATTTTGAATAAAAATGATTAAAAATTTTATTGCTCATAAAATTTAGTCAAATCTTAAAATCAAAATATTTAAAAAGGGACGACCAGTTCAACATGCATAAAAAAAATTTCAACAGACATATTATTCCATCTCAACAGACATACAAAATGACTTTAAAACGCACAAAAATATGTTCAACAAACTAAAAATTTTTTTTTCGAACTTTTTAAACTTAGAGATCAATCCTAGTATTAATTTTGGTGTTTATATTTTAATCATAGATTCTGTAATTTTTGTCTCAATAACTTATTGTCAAAAAAAGCCATGCCTACACTGGTGAAAAATTTATTTTTTATTGTTTGTCAATTTAAATCGTTCCGTAATTTAAAATTTTAAATTGACTAGTTATTGACACAGGATGGGCCTAATTTAGATTATGATGCAATTTGTCAATGATAATTTTGTCTGTACAATTTTGTCAATGTACAAATTTGTCAATTGCAATATTTTGTCAATGAAAATTTTGTCGAACCAATTAAAAATAAGATTTCAAAAATAATTCTATTGGTTAAAAAAAATTGATTATTTAATCATTACCTATTGAACTCACATACCTTTAAATTCTTAAAAATTAATTTTTTATTTTTGAACTTATCATAAATTAAGGTTTTTTTCTAATTTAATTATTTAATTTAACTTTTTTTAATTAAAAATCAACAATGAACTTATAAAGTTGTCTAAAAAAAATTAAATCACAAAATGCTTTACATTACAACTATTCAAGGCAATTTAATTAAATATGGAAAACGAAATTGTTTACGTTAATTCTCAAAAATCCCAATTAATCCCCTGTAAAAATCTCAATGAGATCTCATGAGAAATTATTGGTGACCATAATCGCATGAGATCTCAAATAGGGTTACATCTTAATATATTGTAATAAGGACTGAGATCTCATGGTAACGTGAATCTCATATGAGATTTTGACATGGGAATTTATGAAAGAGCTATCTCAATTTTAAGGAAACTTAATAGCTCATTATCTAAGAAAAAACAAACCAAAAATACAAAAAGAAATCAAGATCCAAGATAAAATTTACGATACAATTTTCGATGAAAAATTCTTTAATTTGATAATCACAATGACAATAATCCAATATTGAAATTTATGTCATTGGGATAAAAATTTTACAAAATTTTAAACGTTGGCGTTTCGATGGAATTTTTAAAACATGTCATCGTTAAAAGAAATTAAAAGAATCGAATTTTTCCAGCTTTATGTGATTTTAAAAAAGCAATGTTAAATGGGATCGAAGTAGTCTTTCGAACTACAAAATTATACGGATGCTGGTTTCACTTCAACCAAGCCACAATAAGATATCTATTCGACAATTGGGGTCCTAAGAGTCTTTATTTAACAAATTTAGAATTCAAACTTTGGATAAGAAAATTTAGTGCTCTTTCTTTCATTTCAAAACATGATCTTGTTAGGTTGGGACAATATTTTATAAACCATTCCTTGTGATCTAGATAAAAGTATTTTAAAATTTATTAAGTATTTTCTAAACATTTGGTTGAAAGGGCCGTAAGGACTATATTTCAACCACTATGAAAATAATAAGCCTCGTACTAATGATCATTTAGAAGGCTATCACTTTAAATTTAGCCGTTTTACTAATCCTAAACCAACAATTTACAATGCTATAAACACATTTAAGAGTTCAGCAATTTAAGTTTATATTTTTTTTTCGTGACATAATTTGGTTACTAGTAGTTTTTTTTTCATAAAATAACTATACTGTTTTTTTTTAAATAATTAAAATTAAAAGATATTACAAAATAAAGGACCAATCATAGATTTAAAAAATTTCATGTACAATTTTGTCAATATTGACAAATTGTTACATTGACAAAATTTTTATTGACAATTTTGAACATTTTTTTTTTGACAATTTAATTTTTGACAATTTTAACTATTACCCTAATTTAACCTTTTTTTTTAAATTCTGTTGTTCTAAGGTCGAAATATGTACGTTAATCAGATTTTGTGCTTTGAAATTTTTTTGTATGTTTTGATTTTCAGTATGTGCATTGAAAAGTTTCACTATGTCTGTTGAAAATATTTTTTTGTATGGTGAATCAACAATCTCTATTTAAAAATTTAGATTGTTTTTTTGATTTTTTTTTATGTTTTAGCGCTATAAAAATTAAAATATTAATCAAATTAATCAAACTTGTACCGTAAACTCTCGTTCATAATTACATGTAATAATAACTAGATTTCGGATATAATTCCAATATACTTTCATAGGAATTATAGCTGAAATCGTATATACTTTTTCGAATATCGATCAAAAATAATAGAAAAATAGTTTTCCTATTGAAACAATACCAAATTCAGCAATTTTAGGAAAAGTATATAAAGTATAATTTTTTATACTTTTTTACTTTTTCGGAAATCGTATAAAATTTTATACTTTATACCTTAAAGTAAAGGATTATGACCAGCCCTAATCAGGTATTTACAAAATTTCAAAAAAAATTGATCATATTTTTTTCAAAATTTTTTTTAGGAGTAAAATATATGATCGTTTGGTCAGATTTTTAACTAGCCCAAAATTTTTATTTCAAAAGATTAATACAGGAAAAAATGATGAAAAGAAAAAATTTTCTGGTAAACTAAATTTTGTTACACTCTTTCAGTTAATTTTACTTAATGAATTTTCTGCTTTAAAAAGTTTTCGTTAAAGCAATAATTTACTGTTTTTCTAAAACTAAAATTGAGATAGCTCAGTTGGTACCGTCATAGACGTCCAAGCAGAAGGTCGAAAGTAGAAATCCTGTGCAAGTCAAAAAAACCTGATACCTTATTATATCTGTTAGCAGCAGATTTTACTTATTTCAAGTTTCTTCATTGTTCTCGTCATTCTCTAAATCTCGTCACAATTACTTTTGTAACGAAAATTTTATCACACTTAAATTAACAAAACAGCGTAAATTGTCGCCTTGGTAAAGGTTGTTAGTGGTCCAGGATTAAAAAAAGAAGAGAATTGATAATGCTAATTAAAATTCGGATGGCTATCTGTCAGCATATTAGAGATAATGTTTAAAAATACTTTTTTCGTTTAAAAAGATTTTGCAACCAAAAAGTAAATTTTTTACCGTTTCACTTATCATGAAATTTTTCTTATTTTCCAAAGTGTACTTTTGTACCGTTACAAATTTTCGTGACGGAACAAAAGTAATCTGAACCCTAAATCTTTATATAATTTAAATGATTTTCTTCAGAAGATTTGTTAAAAATAAATTGTTTTTTTAAGTCACCCATAGAGAAATTTATTCGACTAATAAATGTTTAGTTTCTAAATTTGGGAGCTTAAAACAAAAGGTTTTTTTGATGAGGCAAAAGAAACTAATCTAAAATTTACCTTTTATAAAAGTCATGTTATCCAAAGTTTGATTGTATTGGATTGAGTAGATTGTTGATTCAATCCATGCGTTGTCTTAAACACCAAACATGAATTATTTCTTTGTTTCATTATATGTGCTGCTTGTTACTTTGTAAAAATCAATATTTAACTTTATTCAATAACGTTACATAGCTCTTTAAAGCTTTCGATAACATTTGATTTAATTAAATGTGTCGATTTTAGAATAGACTTATAAATTGAGTAGAATATATTGTTACAAAATAACAAGCATCACTGTAAGATATACATAAATAAAAATTAGTAAAAAATAAATTAAAACCCAACCAGTATTTCTCGGATCATCTAAATAGCCTTGATAAATCTAAAAATTTTATTTTAAATTAATATTTCATTTGCATGTTTTTAAGATTAATTTTTTCAATTACAATTTCAGCATTGTTAATGAGCAAATCATTGAGAATTTTTTTATTTTTTTCAAAATCATCATGGTCACTAGGAATTAAATTAGAGGAAATTGTTGTTTGAAATAAATTGATGATACTTTTATTTAAAATTCGATCATATTGTTCAAAAATCTTTAAAAAAAAATTTTTTTAAAAAGAATTTTTTTTTATAAATTTTTGAAAAATAAATCTTACGCCAGGTAAAAGCCACTTTTGATTATCAACATTTTTCATTAATAATATTTCAATCTCTAGTGAATTTGACTGAAAATTTTCATTTTCATTACGAACATATCTTGATATTATTAATTCTATTTTATGATTTACACCCCATCGACCTGGAAAAAAAATTAATTGAAAATAAATTATAACATGAAAAAAATCTTAAAATAAAAACTACTTAAAAGTCCTTTTCCTCTGAGACCTGTAGCTCCTTTTGGATTTAATGGACAAACATTTTCTTGACCTTCGTATCTGTAAAAATATTGCCTGTGAAAACTTTTTCTTTCATCTGAATACAAATCCAAATAAGATCTAAAAATTGTAAAAAATTAAATTTTTTCCGATACAGATCTTTTACCTAATTTGTATCGTAGCCAATTATACTTAACGTACAATACTAACAAAAATGAATATTTAAGAAAGTCTAATGAACGTTCATTCTCGCAAAAAAACTTCTAATTTACGCATAGTATATAAAACGGTCTAACATGAATGTTCCTGAACGTTCATTTTCGGTTGTTGTGAATGACTAGTGTTGTATACTCAATTCGGATGTACCGTCCCATATATCGGTAGGGCTCAAAAATAAAAAAGAATCATAATATAAATTTTTAAATTTTTAATTATCAATTTGTTTAATGAATAAAAAAAGTTCTAAAAACTTTTTTGTACGATAGGTTCGGAAAAATTAATTCGATAAAAATTCTGGTAAAAACATTTAGAATATAGCTTACAAATCTAATGGATCATTGTAAGGCTTTTTTACGATATCTTCAGTCGGTATATGATCATCAATTATTAAAATATTCTTTGATTTCATATAATTGCATATTTGAGGGTTATCAAAATGGTATGAGCTTAAAAAAATTGGTCTCTTAGATTTGAAAGAGATACAAATGATATAATAATTTTAATATTTATTTAAAAAAAAAGTTTACTGCGATTTTTTTACTCTGAGTTGTTGGATAAAATATCGGATTGTTTTCGGGCGTTGAGAACGATCTCAAGTTCATTTTAAAGTTTATAATTTTGTGAATATGTTTATTTTAATAGAATATTTTTAATTTTTTTATGTTACTAATTGGTTCTATGGGAAGTTAAGAAAAAATTTTTTTTCCACTACCAAATATTTCTAATTAAATTTTCAAACAAGAATTTAAATTTCAACAGAATTGACTATTCATAAAATAGAGTCCTTTAATTACTCTTATTGAAGAATACATTCTTCCAATTATAATTTTCATTTTTAGTTTTACGCTAAAATAAATAAAATTGGCTAAACTAATTTTTATTCGAAAAATGGGAAATATCTCTTTATAGAAGCAAAAAACAAGACACTTAGAGCAATATCTTATATTGTTGGATAACGACTTTGACGTTTATTTAGTTTTTTAGTTTAAGTTGTACAATTTATGTTTTTTTATCTTGTTTTGAAAACTGGAAGCTAGAAGTGCCTTGTTTATTACTTCTATAAAGAGATATTTCCCCTTTTTCGAATAAAAATTAACTTCTAATTTTCAAAAATATAGATTCTAATCAATAAAGCATACAAATAAAATTGATTAAAAGCTGAAAATCAAACTTTGACCGTGCACTTAAAGTCAAATATTATTTATTATTAAAATAAATGAATTTTTTAATTTAAATTTTTTTCAGGTTTTATCCCTACACTTAAGTTTAAATTCCGGATATAAGATAAAAAGTTTTTAATTTTTTTTTCAGTTTGATATGCTGCGTTAAATTTTGTTTGTCTTTATTTTTGATTTTTGTCTTTTAATTCCGAGTTAAAATAAAAAAATCAATCATTAATTCTGCATTTAAAATTGAAAACTTAATATTGTCCCATCGGTTTAATTTCAGGTAAGCTATATGATGAAAGGGATTTGCGTAAATGCGTGAGATAAATTTTATTTTTAGGATTTGTATTTATATTTTGATTTGTATTTATATATTTATTTATTGAATAGAATTAACCTCCAATTTTGGAGAAGTAAATATAAAATTAAAGTAAATTAAATTAAAGTAGCGTTTCGTCTTTTATATACGCGTGTTGATAACACATAAGAAAAGAATAAACTTTTATCATGATTTTATATAACTTAGTTTCTTGCTGCGAAATACAAATCCTAAAAATAAAATTTATCTCACGCAATAAGTTTGCCGTTTTACTTTGTTCATAAGCGCTCCTTTAAACCCTTAAAAGAATGGAAAGCAGACAAATTTTAATTTTGTTATAAATAAATAGACCACACTAAAATATATCGGAAAACCCAATTTTTTTCTTTAGTATGAATTCACGCTTCGAAAGAGCTTTTTTGGTCATTTATAAGCAAGGTTGATTCAATTACCTGCTATTTTAATATTTTTCTTCTTTTTTCGTAAGTTTTAAGCTTTTTAAAAGGCTGTTCTTGCAATTTTAAAGCCCTGCAGCTTCTGAATAGAAAATCACTGCAACTAAAAAATATTATATTCGTGATCTGCTCGTCGAGATCTACAAGCCGATATATAGTTTTAGTCGATTTGGCTTCTATAGTCAACCCAACAATTTTTATCTCTATCTATTCAATTTTACACTACTTTTTTTTTTACTAAAAACATTATTATACTTTTAAATCTTTTCTAAGAAAGGGAGGATTAAAAAAAAAGCTAATATCCGTTCAGTAGAGTCCTAGGGTCATATCCCTAAATTAATTTTAAAAAAATATATATATTCTAGTAAGCGCTCAAGTATTTAAAGTTAATAATTAAAAAGTATACTTATTTATTACTGAAAAAAGTAGCCGCTATGGTTTTAAAGGTTTCATGAATACTATTTGTTTTTTCATAATTTGTGAGATTGATTACCTTAAGAGAAAAATGCTCACAAAAAACACACACTAAATTACCTGAACAATTATTTTGTTCATATTTGTCAACAAAAAGTATTTTTGACAAAAGGTGCAGATAAATTTGAACTTTTTTCGGAGGATTTTCTTTTTAAAAAATTCTTATTTTTAGTTATTTTTTTTAAATATAACATAAGAATAGTAAAACCCATACCTAGTATTATCAAGAATTAAAAGTTCTATAAGAAAAAAAATTGGATTTTTTTATATTATAATTAAAAGAATTTATTAGATTTTTGTCCACAAGGGTTCATGATTTGGGACACTTTAGATATAGCTAGAATTTTTTGAAAATGTTCTTTTTTGTCTTAATGAAACTGAGCACTCAAATATAATACTTTGATTAAAATTTTTCTAAAAATAATAAATTTTGATAATGACATTTTAAAATAATTTTAGTTATTTTTTTGTTGTTGTTAAATGAGAATTAAGCGTCCAACGTTTTTGAAAAATAAAGACTTTAATTTAATTTTTTTAACATAAACTATTAAATTTATCTTTAGAGATCAAATGTAAATGACGAATTTTCCTGATTATAAACCCATTGAATATACTTTTCCAATAGTTTTACAACAACCCGAATGGGCTGATGCCATTCACCTTAAGTAAGTTTAATGTATTTTCATTTGAATAATTTGATTTGATTTTCTTTTCAATTTAATGTAGACCCGATACGAAATGAAATGATTTAGATAATGGAGTCGACATACGTAGTCACAATCGCAAATATAAAATAAGAGAAAATTAACTTATGAATCCAAATCATGCGACAGCTTCTATAGTAACAAGGTTTGAATTTAAATTTTGGATCCTTGAAAAAGTGTTCATCTTGATTTACGATAAAACGCCCCCGGGTGTGGTTCGCATATTTTTCAATACTTTCTAACTTTTAAGATAGCATTTAAAAATCGTAAAAAAGCTTCAAAATGATATCGTAAATGTATACTTAGCTAATTTTAGAAGTAATTTTTTAAATAAATTTATATTTTTAGCGCACCTTCTTTATTTTCCAACGTATTCCCACTTTTTTTTTCGTCATCTTACTCATTTTTTAATGGTGTATCTGAACAATGACTTCTTTTTTTCATATCCTTTAGCAAAAAATCATGTAAAAAAATATTCTACATTTGACAGATTAAGAGCCCAAATTTAATTTTAGCTAAGCAACTAAAGAGCACAAATCGCCAAAATTTCTCCATACTGATCTACATTCTATGACAGCAAGACATTCTTTTTCTGATGTAAAATATTTAATCTCTTGTTTATTTAAGAGCTTAGAATTACAATATATTCTTTTCTTGTGCATTTAGCTAGTAAGGTAAATACTAATTCGGTAATGTAATGTAAGAAAATTTTTTGAAACCATATTTTTCCGTATTTTATTTCAGTTAAGCTTTTCTTATGGTTTTTTACAAAATTTTTATGAGTTGTTCTAAAGTCGCTGAGTAAACAGTAATATTTTTCAAAGGTCTTTGAGTAAACAATAATGTCATAAATAAATGACTCTTCGAACTCTATTAAGCCACCAAATACCTATTTTATTTTACCTTTTTCATTATTAAATGCTCTTTGATCAGGTACTGGTATTGATTTGAGTAATTTTGATATATCTGTAATCAATACAGATTCAAGCCTAATTTATGGATTTTTAATCAACGAATCCCTTCACGTAGCAAATGTTTTTTGAGCTTACGAAACATAACTATTGTTTCAGATTATTCTTAATTAAATTTATTTTGTTTAATTTTGCGTTTCAATTTTTTTCAAAATCGCCTTTTCTGTTAATCTTATAGTGAGTTCGTTTTTATATTTTTTTTAGGTTTATGTTTGTACATGTTCCAAGATTTTAAGTTTTCCTTTAATATCAAAATTTTCCAAAAATTTTACCACTCCTAGACAATCCTTAATGTTTTATATTTAGAAAGTTTGTTTCTTTTTTATTGTCAACTTCCAATTTCTATACATAATATTAAAACATTGGTTTTATTTAGCTGTATCATACTGTTGATTTTCCATATTAAAACGGTAATTTAGGTAAAGTAATTGAGGCTCAATAGTGGAAAAAAATGGTCTGATGTAAGATATAGTTATACCAATATATAACAATATAAACCTACTAATATGTGATAATCATCATGATCAAAATTTCATGTGATTAATATTACTACTGAAATTGACTACTAATAGTTTTGGAATTCCGGTTATATGACTAATATTCCAATTTGCGGTTCTAATTTTAAGGTTGTTTCGAAATATTTGAATATTATTTTATGTCTTACATGTGATTCATGACAGAATTCGTTGCACCGCAGTCAAGCCCTATTTTACGGTTTATTATCTACGTGACCTTTTACAGTGCAAATATTTTTTGGTTTCAAAAAAACCTTTTCCTCATCTTCCTTACAAGATTTTATTTTGTTGATTTTTTTTAAATTAGCGTAACACTGTGTTTTTAAATAAGCTTTTCGCTTTGATCTCTTAGTAAATTTTTTTCGGTAAGATTTGGGTTTTATTTTTTCGAAAGTTTTATTACCGAATGAACCTTCCTTTTTTGTTTTATCTTGCCTTTTTTCAAATTTCTTATTTGTTTCTAAAACATTTTTTTCAAATTTCTAAAACATGCTTTCATTTTTTTTTGTATTAGTATTTCAAGATTCTAGTTCCAAAAGAGTCCGATTGCTTTGACTGGTTAATGCTACCTTAGGATTTGAGTCGGTACTTCATCGACAAAATTTAGCTTATCTTCATCCTTTATCCTTAAGGAAATAAATCCTTGTATTTTAAAAAGTCAGTCGCCTCTGTCCTCAGAACAACTAAACCTATTCGGATCTTGCTTATCAGAATTTTTATTTCCAGCCAATTCGGCAACGAGTTTTAATAAGTTAAAGGTTGAACTTTGGCTAAAATTATAACTCAGAGACGAGAGGGATTCTATTTAACTTACCTTGTTTAGGAATATCCTTTAACATTTTCGATTGTTCGATTAGGTTTTGGATATCCGTTTAGGATATTTAGCACGATTTTTTCCCATTTTTCTTCTTTTTCGTCTATTATATTAAATAAAGGGTTATTCTGATAATTATCATCCCAATTTTCGGGTGTAAATTTTCAATTAATGACTGCAGGATTATCAAATAGTATTGATTGATCTGTAATATTGGAGAGTTAACAAAAGCCTTTTTTCAACTTAAATTTGCTTTAGCTTAGTTATTTTTATCATTGTGCTCTCTATCTAAATTTTGTTTTGTATTTCTTCAGATTCTTCATCTGTTTTGTCTTTTTTATCCGTTTCTACCTAGACGATTGTTATCTAATTTGTTATTTTTATCAGTTTTTCAATTATCCTGATCTGCATTACTTTTGATCTGCATTGTATTTTC
Organism: Brachionus calyciflorus; assembly: GCA_002922825.1. Lineage (NCBI taxonomy): Eukaryota > Metazoa > Rotifera > Eurotatoria > Ploima > Brachionidae > Brachionus > Brachionus calyciflorus. The sequence goes on from NTPY01001007.1 coordinate 436,733, forward strand.
AAATAATTATTTTATTCCAATTTTCCAACTTCTTTCAGATTCTTTGTTACCAAAATTTTTAGTTGTGGCTACTTGTAACGTACATTCAGTGTCCTTTACTTGTCCTAACTTTTCCAGAAATTTGTTTGTAAATATAATTAGAATTTTTTAAAAATTTTATTTTAAAATAAACAAAATAAAAACAATATCAAATAACTATTTGAGAAATCTTCCTTAATCGTAAAATTGTTTCGATCAATCTTTACAAGAGAACTCTCTCGTATTTATAGGCAAGTTTTATTTATTTTTTAATTCCATTTTAATAATTGTTTCATAATTATCAAGTGATAATTCAGATTCATTTTCATTTCTTTGTTTTTCAGCTTGCATTAATATTTTTAATGCAAATTTTATTATTCTAAATATTTGACATAAGATGAAAATTAAAGTTCTTGGAAATTTTTTTTAATTCATTGAAACATTTGGTATGAAAATAATCGAGTATTCTTTTTTGAAATACGGGGAATAAATATAGTTCCTAAAACTCTTTTATTAATTTTTATTTTAATATTTCTATAGTCCTACATGTTTTATATACAATTCAGAAAAAAGTCATCGTCTGCTAATTACTGTGACTTAGTAGTATTTTCATAATTGAATTAAATTCTCTTTTCGTTATGGTTTTTCATCTCGGTCTTCTTCGTTTCGATTATTTAAATAATCATAAAAATGAGCTCCTACATATCTAAATAATGATATCTAGACGAAATAACCTAGAACCCTAATTGTCGTTTTTTGAAATCATAATCTTTAAGACAATTTTGTGTATAAATTTTGTGTACTCTTAATGCTTTGAAAATAATCTCGAAAAAAGCCCCTTGCCTCAATTATAACTTTCCTTTCGGTATTTTCTAAATTTTGAAGTCGTATAAATTTCCTAATTTAATTCCTTTCAAAATTTCACAGATATCTTTTAGGTTTTTAGGGATAAATGTTTTAGTTTTATTTACGGAGGCGTAAAGGATTTGGCAAGATTTTTTAATATTTTAATTTAAATTTTCGTAATTTTATTTCAAAATTTTACATTAGAATGAATAGTAAAAAATTAAATTACGCAATTAGAAAATTTTGAAAATGTAAAACCTAATTTTCATATTACTTTTATAAACGTCTATCCATAAGTCTCTTATTCGCAACTTCAGTTTGTTCTTGAAACCTCTCTATCATTAAAAAGTTGAGTTCCACCTTGTTTGAACATCTTGAACCAAATAATGCTTACAAACATTACCGATTATTTGTTTCTCTTCAAGAATCTCGTTATTATCCGTGTTTATACAAGTTACTTTAAAAATCAAATAAACCTCCAAGAAGATTGAAAACAGCCAAGGAACGTAATATCGAAAAAGACCTAAAACAAAGAAAAGTGAATGTTCTTCTTTATGCGAGCCGCGAAACTAAAAGATTACTTAACGGGAAACAAAAAATAACAATTCTTAGGGCTGACCAAAGTCAACTGAACTTTCAAAGAAAAATAACATAATTAAGAAATTAAATAACCAATAAAAGGGATAAAGAAGAAAGATTACATAATGATGTCGATCTCGAGAATGAAGTAGATTAAACAGAGAGCAACCAAAAACCAATATAAATAATTAAAAATTTGTTATACGTTAAGATCGGCCGATATTTGCGTATAAGTCAGAGGGATGAATATAAAAGCTGGTTTGAATTTTAATATTTATTGAATTAAAATATAATGAACTTAAAATAAAAGTAAAAAATACATCTTTAAATAATAAAATTGTGAGCTCGAATTCTTAACTATTCGGTTCGGTATTTTATCCTATTCGGTAGTTAAGTGATCGAGATATTTGCTATGAGTGAATAATTAAAAATAAATAAAACAAAATACAAAATTTTTACTTTTGAAAATTTCAATTAATTTGTATAAATAAAAATACAATAGAAAATTAACATAGGAACGTAAATAATAAAAATAAAAGCTTATTTTATTTTCTATAACATTACCCCATTTTCATATGAAAAGGTAGTCTATAACCTAAATATCATCCTTTTTCACTTAAAAAAGAATCATTTTTGATCTGAAAATTTCGTCAAACATTTGGTCAACAGGTCTTGTTTTAAAAGTTTTAGAACAAAATCTTTTCTTAATTTTCTATGTTTTAAGTTAAAATTTCTCAAAGATTTCTTTTTCTTAAAACTTACGCATTTTATAATTGTTATTAATAAATAAATAACAAAAAACAAAAAAAAAAATTACCATTATATAAATTCAGCAAGATAGTTTTTTGAACAGATTTTGTCGATTTTGGCTTAATACTAAAACTTCTTTTCTGGAATCCAAGAAGATTCAGACATAGGGAAATTTTTTCATTTTAAGAGATAGAGATTTTCATTATTAATTGTTTTGTGCTTAAAAATGACTCCAGCGCTATCGTCTGGAAGTCTTTAGGCGTCCTCTAAATCTTTTTTCCTATGTCTAGGATAAGATTCTGAAAGTTTTTCTTTTAGAGAGTTTTCTACTTTATAATTACCGCGCCGTGTTATTTCGACAATTTTATATGGACCTTTAAAAAGAGATTCTTGTTTGCTTATAAGTCTTTCGCATTTAAGATTAACAGTTTGACCTATCGGAATTTTTTTATGAACTGTATTTGATTACTGTTTTGAATTTCTCTTCGCTTTTCTTGAGAAATTTCAATGGAAATTAGGGCTTTTCGGATTGAAAAGTCTTAATTTCCATTGAAAAAGATTTTTAATTTCGCTAGTAATAACATCCAAAGCATCATTTTCACTACCTGTAAATGGTAAATCAATCAATTGAAGAAATATGTTACCATTTACAATCTTTAAATTGTAACATATTTCTTCAAAACATGAGTTCGAAAGGAGTAAAACCAGGAGTTGAATGGATTCTAGAACGGTAGGCTAAAAGAACAAATGGGAGATATTGTTTAGGCCAGTTTTTTCGAAGATTCAATTAATGTTTGATGAAATTATGGTTTTTCCATTACTTCTAGGACTATATGCCAATATAATAATACGAACGAAACCTAAACTTGATTTTAACTAATTCATAACTTTGTTTAAAAATTCCTTACCCTGGTCAGATAGTGGTTCACAAAACAGAAAATAGAAATATATTCGATGAGAATATCCGCGATTTCTCTTGCTGATTTTGATTTAATGCTTTATGCAAATGGAAAATTAGATAAAAATTCAATAATTACCAATATTCCATTGTATCCATCTTCAGTTTCATACAGTCCTAAGACTAAATCGAAAGCAACTCTTTTAAAAAGTTTAGAGACCTCGGTTGGTTAAGCTGGATGGTATTTTGTTATTGTTTTATTATTTTTTTGATAGACTCTAACTTTGTTTAGATATTCAAAATAATTGTTTTTTCTTTTGATTAAAATTTTCTTTCCATCAAAGGTGAATGTTTTCGCGATATTCTTTATTTTTGCCGCACATTTATTTAGAACGCCACTTGGGAACTTTTTCAAACCAATTGAATCATAAAGTGCTTAATTTTCATAAGGATCACGATTTTTTAAGTTTTCTTCGTTGTTTTCAACGTCAATAATAAAATTTATCACGGGCCTGCTAAGAGCATCTTCATTACAATGATTTTATTCTGGTGAGTACGTTATCTTTACCTCATCTTGTAATTCTAGTGACCATCTAACAAGTATTCCTTGAAAATTTTTTAATTAACACTGTAGAGCAGTATAGTCAACTACAAATTTAATTTCACCGTTTTCAGTGGTAGTGTAAATCTTCTCGTGTTTGTTAAGAAGCTTTGAAAAGCAAGCAACGATGTTTTCTCTTCCATCGTCATCTACTTGAGGAAGAATACTACCGATAGCTAAACCTGATGCATCGGTGTAAAATTTTAAAGCTCGAAAGCGCGTCCTTTAGTTCTTTGAATGCTTTTTCGCATTCGTTAGACCGAAAGAATTTAGATGTTCAAAATGTTCATCAAACGTCTTTGAGTGAACAGTGATATCGTCCAAAAAGTTTCAACGAATTTTGAATTTTCTGAATCGCTTGAACTTTCAAATATATCTCTAGGATTCGGAAATGGCCATTTCTCCGTCTGGCTAATTTTATTTGATTTTCAATAATCGAAACAAATTCATCGAGATTTTTCTTTTTAGCCACGACAACTACCAAGAAAGACAAAGGAGATCTGGAGGGTGTAGTTATTTTAGCCTCTACCATTTTTCCGATCTCTTCTTTGAAGAAATTTCTCTTATTTTTTAGGAATTCTATAGGTCACTGTGTAGATAGTCGCAATATCCTTATCTAATAATCTAACAGAACATTACCCAAGTTTGTCTAAATTTTTATCGAACAGTCCCATTGCACTATTAGCTAAAAGTTAAATTTTAATTTTTCGCTAAGATTTAATTCGCTAGCTGGACTATTCTGTTTTGGGACTAATCCAAGTATATGTCTTTACTTAGTATCTGTCTGGTAAATTTTTCCTGTTTTTTCCTCAGATCGGATAGAAAAATTTTCATTATCAATTGAAATTTCGTCTTTGAATTCCAAGAATCCAAAATTCCACATCCCGTTTACTAAAACCAGTCTAAACCTAATAGGACGTCATGATCGAAAACCAAGAATTGCATATAACATTTTTGGACACGAATATTTACTTCTAGGGGTCTAGTTATTCCACTTTTTTCGCTTACTATGCCATTAGCTGTAGTATGTGTTTAAGTTCACTTCCGAAAATTTCTATATTATTTTTTATAGCGGTCATGTGGTTCATTATAGAATTTTTTGTACCACAGTCAAAACCTATTTTCATAAGTTTGTTATCAACATTTCCTTTTATCGAACAAATGTTCTTTGGTCCTGCGTTTTCGAGATAAACCACATAATTTCTCCTTCTGAATCGTTAGACACATTTGGGTTTGTTTTAGGTTTTTTTTTATGCTTATCAAATGATTTATGTTCAGCCTTATTGCCTTGAGTTTTATAGTTATTTTCCTTTTTATAATTACCAGCCTTATTAGTGTACGAAGTTTTCTTATCGTTTATCTTATTTGTTGTAAATTTATGATTTAATTTATCGTAATTAGTAATTAATGTTTGCAATTCCTTCTCTTATTTGCTCAAATCGCTTTGCCAAATGAATAGTTTCGTTTAATGTATGAAGATTCCTCCAAGTGACCTCTCTCTTAGTATTTTTCCATTAAACTTCTTTAAAATGAAAAAGTTTTTCATCGTCAGCCATACAAGAAAGCATATTCGTAAGCTGAAAGAACCTTCAAATAAAGCCCAAGAACTAAAATTTGTAATAAGTTTCCTTAAAATCTGACTTGGAACCTTATCAACAAAATTCAGAACAGCATTAAGCTTATTCTTTTATTTTAAAGGCAATAAAACCATGCTCTATATTAAAAAGCCAATCGTGGACATCCTCATGATTAGAACCTGAGAACCTTTTGGTGTTAGAATCTAATTTTCTTGACTTATTATTCCCTGCTAATTCGGTTACTAATTTTACTAAATCAAAAGTAGAATCGCTTTTATTGTGAATAAAATCACTTAATTTAGGATTATTATCCTACTTACTTTGATCAGATTGAATTTTCGGTTCATTAGTTTTAAATTTATTACTTGAATTTGGTTTTAAATCGGACGAAAAGGTTTTTTTCGTGCGAGGAGGAGTATTAGTACTTATGTTTTGGGATATTTCGTTTGGAGGTTTTGTTTTAAGAATCGGCGGGCTGTTTCTTGTTTCAAGAGAAGCCGAAGGGGTTAAATCGATTTAGGAGAGATACTTGATAGATTAATATTATTAATTGTATTTTTTAAATATTACCATAATTTCAGGATAATTTAGAGTCATTCATTACGAATGTTTCCAACATAAACGATTGATCAGTGATATTAGCTAATCCGTAAAGATCTTTGTTCGTTCTAAACCTGGTTGAATCAAAATCTGACTCTTTATCTTGATCAGTTTGTTCATCTTGTTCAGATTCATCTTCTTGATCATTTTCATCTTCACTCTTATCTTGTCAGGTTGAGAAAATCAAACCTCTTTCTTTTTGTTGAATTGTTCTTGCAAATCTTTTATTAAATCATCTTTTTGAGACAATTGTAACTTGAATTGCGACTGGTCAGCTCGAAGAAAGAAAAGTTCATCTTTTTAAGTTAATTCGTCTTCAGGTGCTGTAATTCACTTGCATTTTGGAGGTTTTTAAATTCTTCTTTCTTGATGCATATTAATTTTTTTCTGCGTTCCTCATCATGGAAGACTGCTTTTAGTAACTTCTTGTGCTTTTTCGAAATAGTTTTTGTAAACCCTTATTATGCCATCGTATTTTTAAGCTAGTTTTCTTACTTGTGGAAAGTTCAAGTTTAATATTTTATTCCACTGGCTTCTTCGTTAAATTTCGATTTAGGATCCGAAGATTTTTCGTTATCTTCTTGATTTGTTTGTTGGTTTTGTGACAACGTTTCGATTTTTTCTAAATTACTCATATTTGAATAGTTTAGTTTAGATTATAACTTGTAATGTAAAAATCTAGATAAAAATATTTATTAGGTTATTAATTGTGAATCGCTGCTACCAAATGTTATACGTTTAAATCGGCCGATATTTGCGTTTAAGTCAGAGGGATGAATATAGAAAGCTGGTTTGAATTTTAATATTTATTGAATTAAAATATAATGAATTTATTATAAAAGTAAAAAATACATCTTTAAATAATAAAATTGGGAGCTCGAATTCTTAACTATACGGTTAGGTATCAAATCACGGCTGTAATAATTTTAAGTTATTTGGAATTTTAATTATTTTGTTTTAAATTTCAGTTGTGATTAAAATTAAATACACATTAGTTTATCCTTTCTTAGCCAATTCTTAAATAAGGATAAATGATGTTAATAAAAACCCCTGACCTTAAAAAAGATTCGCAATTGATGAGCAATGTCCGGTTCAAACCTAATAAATTTGCAACCCATCAAAAATCCTTGAAATAAAAAACGTCCATGCTATCCTAGTATTTGATTTTCGGTCTTAATTATGTAATCAACCCTAATCACTCGATAGAAGTATCATAATAAAATCGAAATTTTTCAAAATTTTAGCACCCATTTATTTAAGCCGACAGGTCTTTAAATTCGTTTAAGTAAAAAAATTAATGTGTACAAATATGAAACAACCGTTTTGTACCGTGGTATGATTATCTAGTGATTACGGTACATGTCTACGCGAATTTTCAATTGCCCCAGTCAATTGCGAAACACTGAATAAAAATTAAATAAAATTTTTAATTTATGCATGTTTTATTTTAAAATCTCTGATTTTTAACTGAAATCTTATTTGACCAATCAGAATGCTAATCTAAATAAACCTCTTTTTTCGGTCAAAAAAAAATTATTTTTCCAAAATTTAAAATAGGGATAGTTTATTTTTTGTTTTCTCACATCTTTTAATTTTTTGAGTCGGCATTTCAATTGACCGTTCCTTAACTGTAAGATTGTAATATTAATGTTTCGGTTCCCATTACAAGTTTCATTTTTAATCAATTGACTGGGGCGATGTAAAATAAAAGTTGCTCAAAACTATGTTATAGTTTTTAGATTTAAATAAAATCGGTTTAAACATCTCAAATTTTTATATTTTCTGGGGTATTCGTAAATAGTTTTAAAAAAAAAAAGAAAAGGCTATTCGGGTATTGGGGTATTCGTAAATAGTTTAAAAATATAATGAAAAGGCTATTCGGGTATTGGGGTATTC
>NTPY01001007.1:456243-479522 GCA_002922825.1 Brachionus calyciflorus
TTTAAATAATAATTAATTATTTTTATTTTTTCGAATTTTTTGACTTAAATCACACATTTAGTGCCGCATTAAACCAAAAAAAAACGTATTTAATGCGGCATCAAAGACTTGATTTTAGGTTTAGAGCATGCACCACCAGTCAGCAATATCTTGCAAGGGAATACGGTAATTATTCTATTAAAAAGTACCGTTGACACCGGTTTTATAAGTCTTGAAAATTTAATTGTATAATTTATCAGAATTAGAGTGAGTAAATCCCCAGGGTCGCAAGTTTTAGAAGTTTACGAATTCTTTTTAGTGTCTAAAACAAAAGATGAAGTCTACAAGCCAGAATCTTAAAAAATTTTTTCAATTTTTTAAATAGCTAAAATCGCTTTGCAAAACGATTATAAGGACTTTTTGTAGCAAAATTTGCTGCACCTGTTTGTAACGTTTGCAAAAAATTATGCAATTTTAATTGCATATTTAAATCACACATTTTTAATGGTTTGCAAATTTGCAAAAAAACATTTTTATTGCAAAATTTCAGAAATCCTTGAATTCTGTGCAAATTTTGCACACCAATAAAAATGTCTAATTTAAATACACAATTAAAATTGTACAATTTTTTTTGCCACCAAAAGTCCTTTTAGCAGAGCGATTTTGATTTTGAGCTGGTCATAAAAATTGAAATAATAGAAAATTGACAAAAAACTTTAACATCCCCTTCAAGTCAACCTCATACAATAATTCCTCGAAGAATTTTCATACTTAAATTTACTAAAAAATTTTTAAATGTAAATTCATGGTTTAGTGCAGATTTTTAAAACAAAGGTTATTTGAGTACAGTACAAAGCTGAAATAAGTTAACGAAAACACGAACAGAAGCAGAACACTGTTCTAACAAAAACACAATACATATCGAACAGAAACAAACATTTCTCGAACATTCTGGGAAAACATGTTTGAAAATGTTCAAACAGCCCGTTAACTTATTTTAGCTTTGTACTGTTTATGGAACACTTTGTAAAAAATTAAACTAAGAAGATCAGACTTAGAGTAAATATTTCCATTATCAAAAAACGGAAGATTTTTGTACCAATTTTTTCATAACAAAGGTTTATGAACTTCATGATCCGTCGTCATGTTAATTAATAAACATCAAAGTCTCATCTTCTCAACCTTATTATAACTGTTATTTTGCTGATATTATATAAAACCCTTATTCATATAAAAATTGACACCAATCAAATGATAAAAAGTCGAAAACTAAATGCATAAAAAAAATTGAACACCTGAATCAGAGTTGTATTGAAGATTAGGATAGCTTTGCTCCAAACTAATTATTACAAAATAATTTTTACAAATATTTCCGATACAGTATTGAGACTTTAGTGAAACTCATAGATTTTGATGCACAAAATCGAAATAAAAACAAAAATAAAAACCGCTTAAAATAATTTTATTAAAAAATTTTAAAAATAAATTTTTTTATTAAATTTAAGAATGGAAAATTGATGAATACCCTACACAGAAATCCAAATAAAATATTTTTTATGAATGTAAGCGACACAAAAATAATAACAGCGTCACCAGAAACGGAATCAAATATAACAATGATTTGCTACTGGTGAGAAATCACAAAATATTTTTAAAATTTATGTACCATATTTTTTTTTTGTCGAATCTGAATATTTTTAATTTTAGAAAAGTTAGAACAAAAATAAAAGTAAAATAAATTATAATCTAATTGTTTGTGAACCAATAGAATCAGTATCTGATTTCTTATCCGAATCATTTCCATCTTGATCTTCATCCATTTCGGCAAAATCATTTTTAACATCTAAATTCGACTCAAATTTACTCATATCTTTATTATACATTTGAAGCAGTCTTTTTGAATTAGTATCACTTGACACTTTGGTATACTTGTACATATCATATCTATTTCGTATGGCTATAAATATAATCCATATGACAAGAAAAATATTTACTATAGCTAATAGCGAAACTGATGCTATAAAAGCATAAAGATCATATGTACCGTAAGGTTTAGCACATTTTGGTGACGCTAAAACTCCCATAACACTATCATAAATAGACTGAGCAATAACGTATGCAATCGAAAATAAATTGTATTTATCTAAGGAAGTGAGATAGGAAATTTGAGGAATTTCTTCAGCAATAACCCATTTAAATGTAATTAATGTCAATACAACTGTCGTATCGACTATAAGTCTCACATGAGGCGCATCACATTGTATTGTAAATTTAGCCAAACCGACACTTGTGATGATAAATATTAATAAAAAAGCATTGTATAAGTAGTATGAAGGCATTCGAAATGCGCTTATTTGAATAGTAAATGCCGAATTTTCATCAGTTGAAACTTCACTTTTTGTAAGACACTCTCTAGTTTGTATATGATTACATATTTTCCATTCCTGTGTATCCATAAAAGCATTTGGATTTAGAAAATTGAATTTGTTTTTGGATTCGATGAGATGAACTTGTGAACAAGGACTTGACGAGGAAATTTCTATAGCTAAAGTTTGAACGTCCAATGGAAATTTGTTGAAATCAAATTTTTGCCAAAATTTACCTTGAATTTTACGTCTTTCAACAATTTCAACAAGTTTAAAAACTTTTCCATTTTCTAAAATTTTAGCACTGTAAGAAATTTCCTGATATGGATCACCAACAGAATTGTTTAGTATTATATTCGGATTGAAGAATTTAGCCGGATCGTATTTAAATTGTTTCTCATTGATTTGAATACGATCTGACCATTGAGTCTCTATAAAAAATTCAGCATAAAAGGTCTCGTTTTTGGTGTTTATTTGACCAATTTTTTGAATGATCACATGGGTTTCGACTTTATACTGTCTTTGGATTTTAGACATTATTTTTTAGAAGTAAAATATTTCGAAATTTTAAAATTTGTTCAAATTTGTAATAAAATTTAACAATGGAAATTACTGAACAATTTTGGATAGATTTTTTTTTGTTGTCCTATAAAAAAGGTAAGCGACATTTAGAATAAGAAGAAAAATTAGAAAAAAGAACACAGTAATTTGATAAGTTTGTATTAAAAAAGAAAAAAAAGTTTTATTTTTAATCTAAATTCTAGTTAAAACCTTTTTTTTTTCATTTGCAAAAAATGTCGAAGTTGGAGATTCTAATAGAGTACCGGTTCGCTTTGTTTTATTTTGAGTTACTTGGGGTGCTTCTAAATTTAATATTCTTTTTTTAAATATTAATCTTACACAACAACAACATGGTATTTTAGACAATTTTGAGCATGTTCCGTTAAAACAATTTTCATAACAGAAATTTACATAAACTAAGACACCCAAAACAGATGCTAAAAAAAGAACTCCGACAAAATAATAATTATTGTTATTATTGTTTGCAATTGATTCTCGAAAAACTTTATACTTCAAATCACTTATGTTTTCCGATAAATCTTTTGATACTAATAAAATAGAATTAGAATTTTTAGGTAGTGATTTTGTAATGTTTAAAATCAAAATCGTTAAAATATCACTTTGATTTACCATTTTTTCAATTTTTTTATTTTATTAATACATTTGATTTAATTCTAAATTGCAAAAAATACAATTAAAATATCATAATTTTATTTGAATTTTTCCCAAAATAGGTTCTTTCTTAAATGATAGATTTGCATCAAAAAAACATTAAATTTGTTTCAAAAAAAACAAGCTATAATGTTACCAGAATGGTGAATATAATTTGGTAAAGATATACGAAAAAAATACCAAAATATTCTATGCGAGATTTATTTTTCCTTTCTTCTTCCTAAACTCTTCATTTCATCTTCCTCTGAAGAAAACAATCCTTTCCTGAGAAAAGAAAGGAAAAGAAAAGGAAGAGTCAAGGAAGAAGAAAGGAAAAGAAACGTAAAAGTAAGTTTTAATTTGTACTGTAGATAGGTTGGTAAATTTTTTTTTTTAAAAAATATATATATTTATATTTGCCAAGTTTTCTTAATAAGGGAACATTTTTGGGTGATGAAATATTAAAAAAAAATTTTAACCCCTATTTTTAGCTTTAAATCATATTTCAAATTGTGGTTTCAATTTTTTCATCCCCTAAAAATGTTCACTTTTTTAGAAAACTTGCAATATATATATATTTTTATATTTTTAATTTAATTTTTGATATTTTAATTGTTGACAAATAATACAGTTGACAATTCAATTGTTGATAAATTAATTTTGCCCAAACTTTATTCCTTAGAGAGAAAAAATTCTATTGATTTATTTAATTTTTCAAATTTTTTCTTTCTACATTTTTTAAAAAATGAATTCGGTTCATCCATGAAAAAATAAATAAATTGAAGTATTTTACAGAAAGAATAAAATAAATAAATTTTTTTGTCTATTGCATTAAATAATAAAATTTTTTGGCAATGTTAAACGATGGGTATACGAGAATGGCGATACACACTTGCTTCGACAATTTTATTTAGAAAAATTAATATATCAAATTACAAACTTTTAATTTTTAACCTATTGAGATGAAGTTGTGATTTTATCACGATTGATAGGTCATATTGAAATTTTATTAAAGTGTGCTTATTGGAAAATTGTATTTAAAGCAAATAAGTCTGTGTGTTTTACAGCGCAAAACGGGTCTATTGCATTATGTGACCAAAGAATCCTACTGAATTAGGGGACCAGGGCTGGTCACTTATTACGTGACCAGTAAATAGGTGACCAAAAAATGTTAATGATGGTCACATAAAATAAATTTTGGTCATTAAATTTAAAAATAGAAGTTTATGTTAAACAAGATTTCTCTTTTTGTTAATAAAGTTCAATTGCGACAAAGAAAAAAAATAATTTTTTTATTTGTTTTTATCTTTACTTGTTTTTATTTTAAAAGGTTTATAAATGGAATAAAATAGAAAATTGTCTTGAAAAATTTCCTTATCCAATCCTTCCTAAAACTGATGTTCAATAAAATTAGTCCCTAACTTTAAAAAAATATGATAGGATAGTTTATTGTTCAACCGTTTTTTGTCTTAATTAAAAAAGTCGAAAAATGGTTACTAAGCTAACGATAGGGATTAAAAAAGTTTAAATTGAGTTAATACATAATAAATATCTAATTTTTGGTCACATAACGGGTGCCCAAAAATGCTTGGCAGTTTTTTCGAATTAAAAAAAAATTATGTTCGGATATTGATAAAATTATGAAAATTTACTATCTTATACAGAATTTTGTCTAGTTTCCGAAAATAACAGGCTTTAAAAAAAATTTTTTTTTTTTCAATAAGAACCATCCTCGTTTTTGACCACCACCTTGACCCTAAATTGTCCTCGAAGGTTATGAAAGTCGGAAGACCACTTTTCATATGTCATTTTGTAGAGAATAAAATTCTGATTAAAATGAGCTATTGATCTTAATTTTATGATGATTTTTAAAAAAATTATCTTGAAAAAACCTCAAAATTTTCACATTTTTTTTAAATGAGAATTTTTAGGAAAATTGGTATTTTTCTTAGTAACTTTTGATGTTTATTAGGTAATCACTCAAAATTTTGCACAGAAATTTCCCTGAAACTTAGCTTTTAAATGACTGGCTGATGAAACCAAAAATTTGTATTTTCAGTTTTTTTTTAAAATTTTTCGACCTTTCAGGGTGGTATCAGTCCGCCGATTTTATTTCAGATTTTTAATAATTATGGGACATTATCCAGCATAGCATTTTAAAGCTTAAAATATGAGCTTCAATTTGATATACAATCCTTGATAGTTTTCAGAAAAAAAAATTACTCATAATTTTTAAGAAACTAATTTTTTTAATTATTGTTTTTTAAATTAAATTGTGACAATATGCACCTTTCTCTTCTTTAATTGCCCTCACTCTTTTACTAAAGCTGTTCACTGCCTTTTTTATTTGTTCAAAATGGACACAATCCACTCCTCTTCTGATTTATTCTTGAATTCTTCCCTATTTATAAATTTATTTGGCCGCATAATAAATCATCATAAAATTAAGATCAATAGCTCATTTTAATCAGAATTTTATTCTCTACAAAATGACATATGAAAAGTGGTGTTCCGACTTTCATAACCTTCGAGGACAATTTAGGGTCAAGGTGGTGGTCAAAAACGAGGATGGTTCTTATTGAAAAAAAAAAAATTTTTTTTAAAGCCTGTTATTTTCGAAAACTAGACAAAATTCTGTATAAGATAGTAAATTTTCATAATTTTATCAATATCCGAACATAATTTTTTTTTAATTCGAAAAAACTGCCAAGCATTTTTGGGCACCCGTTAATTAAATAAAATTTTTAATTATTAATTTAAAAAAAAATTGGTCACCTATTTACTGGTCACGTAATAAGTGACCAGCCCTGGTCCCCTAATTCAGTAGGATTCTTTGGTCACATATTAGGTGACCAACCGGTCACATAATGCAATAGACCTCGCAAAAGAAGAATACGATTTATCTTCCTTGTATTAAGCTAAATGCTTTATATGTACAACACTCACAAAAGGTTGAGTATCCATATATTCGAATAAAATAAAATTAATATCTATTTAAAACACAAAATTTTTTTTCTCAAAACAAATAAGTAAAAATAAAATAGGCAATGATATCTTATCCTTTCCATCTGATATCTTTTGATATTTATAATCTAAACGAGGCGGAATTATTCTTACTTGAAATTAACATAGTTTTTTAGTAAATAGGAATATTTCATCGTAAAATATTAAAGAAAAAAAATGCGTTGAATAATTTTATTCGATAATATAAAAAATTTTTTTTACAATTTTAAGAATGGAAAAATTTCATTGTAATCCAAATATTTTTTTATGTGGTACAAAAATAATAAAGGCATCACCAAATACGGTATCAAATATAAAATTGATTCGATATTTTGTCAAAAATAACAGAATTTAATAATTTTAAGAATATTTGTACCATATTTTTTAGTCTTATCTTCAAATCCGATTTTTTCCACATCAGTTTGATTTATCAAAACTTTAAAAAAATTTACTAACAGAACAAAAAGTCTAATTTAAATGTGACATTTAGATTTAGAAAAAAAACATATTAATTTGATAAGTTTGTATCAGAAACAAAAAAATCATTTTAACATAAAAATTATTTAAATTTTATTTAAAGCTTCTATCTTTTCGGTTGCGAAAGTTGTTGAAGTTGGAGATTCTAATAGAGACACAGTCCGTTTCGTTTTATTTTGAATTATTTGTGGTGTTTCTAAATTAAATATTCTATATTTAAAAAGTAATCTTACACAACAACAACATGGTATTTTGGATAAGTCCAAACACGAATCGGTAAAACAATTTTCATAGTAGAAATTCACATACATCAATAGGCCCAAAACAGAGACCATAAAAACAACTCCGCCGACATAATAATTATTACCATTGTTTGCAACTGATTCTCGATTTAAAATATAGACTTTTTTATTCAAATCTCTAATATTTTCCGATAGATTTTTCGATATTAAAGAAATATAATTAGAATTTTTAGGTAATGGTTTTGTTATGTTCAAAATAAGAATCGTTAAAATATCAGTTTGATTTACCATTTTTTCAATTATTTTATTAATACATTTAATTTTTTAAAAATAATATCTAAATTCTAAAAAATAAATAAGAGTAAATATTTTTTTTTACTATTTCTAAATTGATTTTCCTTTAGAAAAGATTTTCTTGACAAATAAAATTTAAAAGAAGGATAACAAATTCTGCAGCAAAAATTTTTTAAAATAATAAATAAATGCTTTTCTATAGACTCCCAACTGATACCTGGTTTTGTTATGCCGAGTTCAATACAGTTTTGAAATTTATATTCGCAAATCTTATTTGTTCAGTAAACTTGCCGATAAATATATATTTAAATATATTTTAAATTTAATAATACACCCTTTTGAAATTATTGTTTTTGTTCATTCTCGAAATGTAATTAACAACACGTTACTTCCTTACAAAAAAATATGAGTTTTCGGAACAAATATTTTAATTTAATTTTCTTAAAGTTATTGAAAAACTCAGAGTTTAAAAATTTCTTACGTTGTCAAAATAAAAAAAAACTCACGAGCGATGTTTAGTATCGGTTAAAATAGAGATTTTCATTCAGAAATATTCTAATTCTATTATCTTAAATTACAAATTGACAAAAATCAATTTTTGTGTTTTTAAAAATAGAGACCTTTTTATTCTAAAAATGTTTACAATGGTTATATACACGGATATATTTTTCGAGTATTTTTCAAAGGATTTTTGATCAAAAAAAGTCAAATATAGTATACTTAGATTATAAAATCCTAACCATAAGATTAGTAATAACTTACCATAGCTGCATTTCCCAGTTAGATTAAAAGCTACAAATTAAAATTATAAAATAAATTAATAAAAAATTTTAACTAGAGTTTTTCTAAGTAAAAAAGGAAAAAAATTAAAGCTTGGTATTTTGTTCAGTATTTATTTAAATGGTTTAATCAAAATCAAAAGAAATTTCATCAAGACTTTTTTCCTATTCAAAGGACTCTTTTGTTCAATTAATAATTGAAATTATTACTGAATTTTTTTAAAAGTAGAATTAGGTTCATCGATAAAAGCAGAAAAATTCAATAGTTTTTAAGCGATTACGAAATTTACTAAAATTGGAAATAAATAGAGTCTCTTTTGTTGCAATTTTTTTTTAAATAAAAAAAAGCAAATAAATAGACTGAGACTTGTTAAATAAGTATCCAATATCGTCTTAAAATAAATCAGTATGTAACAAAATTTAAATTAATCTAATTTAAAAAATACTTATTTAAAGAAAATTTTTAAAGTAAAAACGTTTTTCTTTTACTGTTAGAGAAAAAAAAAATAATAGGTAGTAGGTTCCTTATTTTATTTATTAAAGTTATAAAAACTTTTCTTAATAACCTATTTTTCCGTGTAAAATTGGCTGTATTATTTTACAACAAAATACAGAAAAATCAAAAAAGTATTTAAAATCACTATTTAAAAAATTTGTTTAATGGTACTATGTCCGACTACGATTTATGATTTGGGGCACTAAAGACCTCGAGTTTATTATTAAGACTTGGTATAAATTTATTTAAATATTTTAATATTTTATTTTATTTTTGAATACAGATTTTCTACCGAATTAACGCCGGACCTTACCTGTACCGAATCCGTACCCGTACTCGAACCGTACGGTTTCCGTATCGAACTAAAGCGTACCCGTGCCCGAACCCGTAGCAGAACGCGAACCGTACTAAAAAAAATTTTCAAAAATAAAAAAAAATTTTTTTTTTAGTACGGTTCGAGTTCTCTAGGGGTACGGTTTTGGTTCGCAAGGGGTACGCTGTTAATTCGGTAGAAAAGCTGTATAATCCCGGGTTTAATTATATTCTTCGGTTAATTCCCATTGGTATTAAATAAAACTTAGTTTCTTAACATGGAAGAGACATGCGACTTATATTCAATAAAAGTCGCAAGCAAAAATTACGATTTCTTTATATTTCTAAGAAAAAAGGCTAAAAAAATTATTTTTTTTTTTATTTTAACTACTTATAATGCATTAGAAATCGTCTTTACATTATTAAGAATTCACGTGAATCAGAGTTGGGATCAGTAACATGAAATTCAGTTATCAGTCAGTTTCAGTTAATCAGATTTTTTAATTTTCAGTTATCAGTCAGTATCGGTTATTTAGAAATTAGTCAGTTTCAGTTTTTTTGTAACTTTCAAAAATTAGTTAAATTCAGTTATTTAAAAAAAAAACGTTTCATAGTTTTTTAATCTTAAGTTTTTGATAATTTTTAAAGACATTAAATTTGAAAAATTTTTTAAAGGTACAGTACAAAGCTAAAATAAGCTAACGAGCTGTTCGAACATTTTGCAACACGTGTTCGAACAGTGTTTGTTTGTGTTTCAAGTCAGTTCGATCATGTTCAAACAGTGTTTTGTTTCTGTTCGAACAGTGTTGTGTTTTTGTTCGTGTTTTCGTTAACTTATTTCAACTTTGTACTGTAAATCCACTAGACTGTTCCAAGTTTCAACTCAGAACAGTCTAAAAAATGATAGTAATTTTTATATTTCTTTTGAAATATAAAAATTTTTAAATTTTTTTAAGATTTTTACAGATAACTTTCATAGCAAAACAAAGAAGATTTTTTTTCTATTTTACTTTTCTTAGTGTTTTTTTCTCATTTAACAAAAATTAAAAAATTATATTTATTTAATTGGAAAAAATCAAAGTGTGAAGTTCTCTTTTTAAAGTGTATTTTTTCTCATTGAAAGTTCGCAAATATACTTTTTCCCTATTTTACATTTTCAAAATTTTTTTGATTGCGTAATTTAATTTTTTTAACAATTCATTCTCATTTAAAATTTTAAAATACTGCGCTGCTCCCGAATTAACGTCGTACCTGTACCCGTACCCGTACTCCTTTCATATTTGCTGGAGTACGCGTAGGGGTACGACGTTAATTCGGGAGCAGTGCAGTATAATTTCGCAATTTTTTTAAGAAAATTAAAATAGAAAAAAAATCTGGCTATATTGAATATTTAAAAAATTTAAAGTATAAAAAATTACAAAAACTTAGAACTAAGAAATAATTTTATGTATTTATTAATAAAAAACCTTTGCAGTTTAAAGATTACGAAAAAGAGCTACAAAACTTATGAAAACAATTAAAAACAAACCATATGAAAAGAGGCTTAAAGAATTAGGCATGAATAGTCTTGAGGAAAGAAGAACTAGAGTTGATCTAATTCAAATGTTCAAAATTGTAAAAGGCTTTGAAACAGTTCAATTAGTCAATGGCGTGAACTATGCAAAAAGTCTGAATCTTAACCTACGTAGAGCGAATAATTTTAGGCTTGTAAAAGAAAACACCAAGATCTCAAATAGATTCCAATTTTTAACAAACAGAATCGTACCTGTTTGGAATAGCTTGTCAAATGAATCATTATCGGCCAAATCAATCAATAGTTTTAAAGCATTCATTGATAAAGAAGTTTTTTTGAAAAAATAAAGCAAAGACTGCAAAAGCTCCTTTCGTGGCTAAGCGCTTTTCTTGCGCTAGTATATTCATTTATACTCCAGTTCTACTACTACTAATACTACTACTACTACGATTTCTTGATTTAAAGTTTAAGAAAATCCTACACTTCTATTTTGTTACTAAAAGCAAATTGAACTAATTTTAAAGAATCTACAGACTTTTAGAGTTAATCAGAAAGTCTGAAAAAAAGTCAAAAAACTCAAAAGTAAAGATTGACTTTTACTTTAAAATTTAATTTATAGAAAGTAAAAATCTTGCTTTATGCGAACGTTTTTCTTTAGTTAAAGTCTGACTTCTGCTTTGGTCATTAATTTGTTCAAAGCTAATATCAGATTTTCTAATTTTTCATAAAATCAATGAAAACAAAGTGATATTAAGTACTAAAAATACCGGACTTATAGATCAAAATGCATAAGTAAGTTTAAACAAAAGTTTTATTAAAAAAAAAGATATGAAAAAATGAACTTTTAACCAAGTTCCTTTTCTTGATCATATTGTTTTTGACTTAAATCAGCATGGTGTGATTGAGGTTTGTTAAAATTATGATGAAATTCAATACTCCGCTCAATTGAACCAGGCTGTTCTAAATTCTCATACTTTATAAAAAACTTCAGACAACAGCAAAATGTCGATCTTGAAAGTTCCTCACAAGTTTCGGAAAAACAATTCTCGTAATAAAGATTAACATACAATAAAAGACCAATTATTGAAACCATAAACACAATTCCACCTAAATAATAATTACCACTAGTTGATACAAATTGTGGTCGATAAAAATGTTTTTGATAAGGATCATGATCTATTGTGTTATTACCCGTTAAAAGATAGATGTAGCTTTCGCTTCTTCTAACTATATTTGATTTTGTCAAATTATAGACAAGGATAGATAAGATTGAATTTGTTCTATTCATTTTTTGTCAGTTAAACTATTGTCATTTCTCAATGCTAAATTTTTATCCATACTTTTTTATTTTTCATGAATAGTAAAATCTAAAATAAGATTTAGCGATTAAGGAAGTTACAAATCTATTTATCTTTTTTTTTTCTTGTTATTATTTTTTAAATAGGAAAAACATTACAAAATATGGAATTTAATCGAGGAAATTAAATAAGAATTACATTTAAAAAAGGTAAAAATTAAATTTTTAATATCCTATGTTCTT
The DNA here is from genome assembly GCA_002922825.1 of Brachionus calyciflorus. Lineage (NCBI taxonomy): Eukaryota > Metazoa > Rotifera > Eurotatoria > Ploima > Brachionidae > Brachionus > Brachionus calyciflorus. The sequence continues at coordinate 468,457 of NTPY01001007.1, forward strand.
TAACAAAAAAATTATTTTTAATCTATCCTAAATAAAGCTAAAAGATGTTTTTTTTTTGTTGTTCCCTAAAGATTAAACATTAGATTTAACTCGTTGGGAATTTATTAAATTTTGTTTAAAGTTAAATGTTTACGTTTAACATTTTGTATTTGAGTTATTAATTTTTTTGCTGTTTAAATTAAAAAGAAAATCAAGAATAAGTAATATTAGAAAATTTATTTTTTATAAATTTCATTAGAAACTCTAGGGATTTGTTTTTTCCGTCTGTGTGATGTCAGAGTTAGATCGATTTTTGTTTTCTTTATTAAATCCTATTCAAAACTTATGAATTATCTATATAAATTTTTTAAAAAATCGCAAATTTCAATAAGCGAATGAAAGTTGATTTTGTGACATGCCATAGAACGGAAATTATTTTATTGATTTTAAATGATGAAATTTTTTTTTAAACCTCAGGCTTTTCTTACAATTTAACTAAATAAGTTTAAAAAAGAAAAAAAATTACTGCCTAAAAATTAAGATACTTTTCTGAAAAAAGCTCACGCGAATTGGTCATTTAAAATGCTTTTTAAATAATTTTTAACAAAAAAATTTTTGTGAGTGCTAAAAAATTTATTCTCTTTAAGAAATTTATAAGATTTTGTAAACATTAGAAACTGGTTAAGAACAAAAGCTTCTAATAATCTTAATTCTCAATTAATATTAATATTTACAAGATGCAGTGAGAATTTTTGTTACAATAATTCAAAACGCAATAAATTTTTTTTTGGGAATGGAATAAATTTATTCTCTAAAAGAATGTAAAGGTGCTCAATAATAAATGACCATTTACCCATGTCAAAATCTCATTTGAGATTCTCGCGACCATATTCTCATGAGATCTCAGTCCTCATTACAATACATTTACATGTAACTCTATTTGAGATCTCATGAGATTATGGTAACCAGCTATTTCTCATCAGATCTCATTGAGATTCTTACAGGGGTATGCTTTAAATTAAAATGAAAAAAATAATCTTCTAATCCACCAAAATGGTTGTAATTTTATACACATACTACAACTATTCTTGTTTAAGAAGTTAGTCTAATCAAAATTTTATCTTTATTTATTCCGGAGCTGTATCATATGGCCTTGACTCACTTTAGACCCAAAATGTCTTTAAAAGTTTAGGTATTTCGAAATTTTCATTTATATAGATTTTAGGGTGTGATATTTTATGCTGTTTAAAACGAATATAACTTAAACATGAATAGCAGTGCCATATGTGTATAAAATTTCATTTTTTGGTTGAATAGAACATATTTTTTTTTACAAAACATAAACGATTATTCAGCACCCTTTACAATTTTGGTACATTTGTTATCCAATCTCTGCTAATTTTCTGAAATTGATCTGCAAAATACACGCAATTTAAATGGATTAAAAAATTTTAGGAGAAAATTAGAAGAGACTAAATAAACAAACGTTGTACATTCTTGTGTACAATTTATAGAATAAATTTATTCCATTCCCAAAAAAAGTTATAGCGTTTTGAATTTTTGTAAAAAAAATTTTGTTACAAATTTTTTACATCCAGAAAAAAATTTTATTTTTCATACCGCTAGCCAAACACCAAAAAAATTTAATTTTTCATGTGACAAACCCATTTCCACCACAGTAAGTTTTGTAGAGGTTTGATAGTTTTTTATTTTTTAATAAAATTTTTTAATTCCCTCGAACCTAATTTTAAGTCAGGTCTCAGCAAGATCTAAAAATACTAAAGAGAATTTTTAAAAAAATACTTCAAAGTATATCTGATGGTTGAAGCTAAGTTGGATTCAACTAAAGTGTCAAATAACTACAAGACTTATTTCGAGTTAACTCCTATTTAAAAAAAGATCGATTTAAAAAAAATCTAAAAAAAATTCGGAAGAAAATTTTTATATTATTTTTCTATTTCCTTTATTTTTTTAAAATTTTTTCCTTGAAAATAAAAGAAAATAAAGTCTTTTCCTGTCTAGAGTCATGAAGAAAAAGGAAAAATATTTCAAAAATTTTATGTAAGAAACCTCTTAATTATATCCATTTAGTTTTATCGGATTTATAAGTTTTTTTTCCTTTTAGAATTGAGAATTATATTATTATATTATTCATCTTGTGAAAGTTCACAAGTTCTTTGAATAATTATTTTTAATTTTAATTGAGTTTTGGCCAAATTTTTAACTTGAATTATTTGGTATCAGTAAAACTTTATGCTTGCTCTACAAGAGTCCTCTTTTGCATGAAAATTAAAATTCAAATTTTCTTGCATAATTTTTTAAAAAATTTAATCGTTGATTTTGATTCAGAATTATGAGTTGAAAAAAAGGAATTTTCCTTAGAAAATAATTTTGAGTTAAAAAATTTGGCCAAATTTAAAATACATTTATTCAAATACTCTTTAAAAATTTATATTCATAAACTCTAAAATACTTTAATCGTTTTTATTTATATTTAAAAAAGTTTCTAAGGATACAACATAAAAAGAAAGATACCAACTGAGTTGGCAAATTTTAAAATTTAAAAAGCACTCTGCTAAAAAATATTTAAGGAACATGATTTCTTTTATTTGAAAAAAAAAGAATCCAACAGATTTAATATCAATAAAAATAATTTTTTTTTGTTCATCAAATATTAATGAAGGCAGTTTACTTCATTTTGCATGCTTCGAACAAAAAAATAAAAAAAGTTGATGAAAAATCAACAAAAATTGTGTTTCTATCTAAATTTTTTTTAAATTCCAAGACAGTTCACTCCACTGACTGAATTTGTTTTAATAATTGATTAAAAAAAGATTTTAAAGAGTACTCATTTATTTTTCTTATTTGAGGTTAAAAAGATTTTGACAAAAAGACTCATGTGAAAAAGAAACAATTTGCCACCTTTTAAAATGACTTGAAAATTTCAGTAGAGCTTAATAATTTCAAAATTGAAAAGAAAAATATGTAATTAAAGACTCATAAATAACAAAAAAAAATATAATTGCATGTTTTTTTTTCAGAATAATCTAAAAAAGTCTCTTAACGTAAGTAGATTGCTTTGGTGAAGTTGATGATGATTATTTATAGCACTTTTTACATGATGATTTGAATTATTAATTTCATTTTTTTTCCTCAAATTGAAATTATGAATTCAAGCCCTCATAGTTAAGTACCATCTAATTAGTTATTTTTCTTTTCAAGAAAAGGAAATTTATGTCTGTTCAAAATTTTACAAAGGGTTTTTGAAGAGCCTTTAACGAAACTCTTGTATTAAAATTTAATTCTTTACTTTTGGAATATTTGTTTTTGAATAAAAATTTATATAAAACACTAAAATATTGATTTTAAAAAAATACACACATTTGTTCATGCTGAGATAAATCCAATATAACTTTTTTTCTAAGCAAAGCTTAAAAATGGAAATATTAGAAATATCTCCTTTTACAAATAATTAATGAAAATTTTTACTTACCGATATTTTTGAGTTTGGTCAATTTGAGATTTTATTATTATTATTGTAATTTAAAAAAATTAATTTTCTAAAATTTAAAAATAAAAAAAAACTAGGGATGTTAATTGAACTTTGAACGTTTTAACTTTTTCAAAATTTTTTAGGTTTAAAAAATTTTATCAATATTTTGAAATTTAATTTTTCAGTTTAAGAAAAATCAAGTTTATCAGATTTAAGTTTAATCGCTTTTTTTACTGAAAAAAGTTCAAAACTATTTACACTCAATCAAAAAAATTTCAAATTAAATAGTTTAAGCCTGAAAAATTGAATTAAAATCTTAGAATTCAAACGAGACGAGAAAAAGTTTAATTTTTTATAATGAACCTTTAATTAAATGAAGACTCGAGTACGAGTCATAAAATTGCCAAAAGACTCAAGTCTTTTATCATCATTAATAAAATATATTTTATATTATAAGTTATAATTTACCTTAGAGTAAAACCCTTTCTTTGTATTCAAACGCAAAAATTAAACATTTTTATTTAATCTTATTTTGAAAAAAATTCTTTTAATGTTGAACTTGAATGAAAAGAATTTCTTTATTTTCATCTTTTTAATTATTTTAATCATTTTCTCATTAATTATTGCTATATTTTATTTTTTCATTAAACTAATAAATTGGCTTATCAATTAAATTTTATGTAAACTAAAGTCATTATTAAATTTTACAAACTCAGTTCTGAAAATTTTTTAAAAATATATTTAAAAAAGTGTTTCTTATATAAATTTAACGCGATCTCACTAGCAAAACCTTGACCGTTAAATTTATATAAGAAACACTTTTTTAAATATATTTTTTAAAATTTTTCAGAACTGAGTTTGTAAAATTTAATTTACAAGCCAATTTATTAGTTTGATGAAAAAATAAAATATAGCAATAATTAATGAGAAAATGATTGAAAAAAAAGGTTTTTTTTTTCAGTTTTGGGTATAAAATTCATATTTCTATAGATTTTTGTGAACTCTCAATTTTGTGGACAAAATTACTATTTACAAACTATTTTCATAAAATCGAGGATTTGCTGTACTTCAACTCGGATAATTTAATCAACTTTAATTTGTGAAAGCTTTCGTTTATCGCTTTTTATGAATTTTCCTAAACGTTAATGAAAAAAATTTTAAAATATTAGTTTCAAAGTTAATATCTAATTTCTGAATAACATTATTAACTAAACCCGTATCTGAGATTAACTTTATTGATCAATTGGAAAATCTAAACTTAAAGTTGCTTGAAACATTTCAAAAAACTCTGAAGAATAACCAAGTTACCCGTTTTGTTAGAAAAATGAAATATTATTAATAAATTAAATAATAATTTTTTATTTTATGAACTTTCACAAATGAAAGTTGTGAATGACCAATTTTGAACCAAGACAAAATTAAAGAAAAATTTCATTTAATACTTAACTTAATTAGAGTTCTATCTAGAAAAAACTGGGAAAAAAATCTAATACACTGTAAATTTTTAATGCGTAATTTATTACGCATAAATGTGTAAAAAACAGAGAAAATGAGCTAAAATGCGTATTTTGAGATTTCCTCCATATATGCGTAGCATTTCCAATCTTCTATTGGTCAATTTTATATTTCATACGCATTTATGTTCGAATTTTTACGCATATATTGAGGAAATCCTCATTACTCATTAAAAATTTACAGTGTACTTTTATTACCATTTACAAGTCTCTTATAGAATCATTTATCGATTACACATGTCTGAATACTCTTCAAGTGATAGAGAACACTGAGAAATCCCGTTAAACCATCTAAGTTGCCAAGCAATTATTCACCTGAATATTTTGGTAACCGACTTTTCGATCTTTATGAGTGAAACATTACGAATAGTCTTCGGAAGCCGGTTTTTTGAGTGGTTCTTACAAGAGAACTCAGTATTGATTCGATTTTGTATACGTATACTAAAACTCATCAAAAAATGTATACAAATACGAATTAACACTATGGGTTAAATTCGAAATAGTACCGGTTCTTTTAGAAAGCATTTACGGTATAGTTTTGGATTTTGTGAAAAGAATTCTTAAGCTTGTATTTCAAAAAGAAAAAAATTTACCATTAGCTAATTTAGAAAAAAATATCTAATAATTTCATTTATCACTCTGAAAAAAAAAACGCGGTTAATGTAGTGAGATACAATTTGTCGAAAAATCGGCAAAATCTAAATGTACCATTTTTTTTTAGAATATCTAAATAATTAATTGAATTTTTAGCTAAGAGCTTAAGAATGATCGTCAAAATATAATTTTACTTTTTCTAACATTTTGTTATTAGAATGAATTTAAAATTTTTGGCAAACTATTGTTTCTCGTTTGGGCAACCTGACAAAAAAATTTACTTTTTATCAAGGGAGAAAATTTTAGCAGGTCATTTTTAAAACAATTTTTTTTAAAAGGGTGTATTCAAAAAGCTGTATTTTCTAATTTTTTTTAGAATATCTAAATAATTAATTGAATTTTAAGCTAAGAGCTTAAGAATGAAGGGAAAAACTTGAAACAGTTTTTAATGAATTTTCAAGACTCTCAATAAATGATAATTTAACAATAGGCAACAAAAATAAACGAAGATCTCAAGAATCTTGTAAAATTGCCAAAAAATAATTTTCACTGATTATTCAATTGAAACTTAAACTTTAAAAAAAAATTATTAGGATTCGATTGACAACATATTTATTCATTTTTAAAAACTAACTTTGTTTACATTTAGTAAAAGAATATAGTTAGTTTAAGATCAATTCTGTAATAAAATAGGAAATTCTAAGATTTTTGAGAATAATGAATTTTAATTAAAATTTTCGGATACAAATGGATCCTGGAGTAAATATAAAGAAAAAAATATTATCTCATATTTATAAAACTTAATTTATTTAATAAATATTTGATTCGAATTCGTTTTTTTTTGGAAAATATTTGTCTTAATACTTTTACGAAATTTCGAAAGTAAACTCAAAAATTAAATAGCTTAAAAAAAAACGAAAAATTCCATTTCACCGAATAAGAAAATTGCCTCTGAAATCATTTAATTATATTTCTAATGAAAAAATAATAACATGCGCTTGTAATTAAGATAAAACAATTCCATTTGAAATTAGATGCAGATAAATTTTTTAATTAAAAAATGTTATAAAAACAAATTTAAAAATAACTAATTTTTGAGCAAAGGCAACTATCTATCTATCTATAGGTGTATGATAAAAAAAAAAATTTTTTAATTTCTAACAAATTATTTAAACAAGCTAATCTTGAAAAAATAGAACACGATTGTTCACCAAATCTTTTTCACCATTGTTTATGTTCTTTTTTTTGTTATTAGTTTCAATTCTCTTGGATGTTGTTTTATTATTAACTACAAATAACTTGATTAAACAATCAAATACTTTACAATTGATTAATAAAATGAAAATGTAGACTAAAATTAATCCACAAAATACCAGAAAATAGCTTAGCACAAATGCTATGCCGTGAACAATTATTCTTGTTTCAATTTTATGAAATGGTATGTGTGTTGATCGTGTCTGGTTCATGTTTCGCTTTTAATTTAATTTCTTAACACATACAAAAAAAAACTTTTTTTGAATTAAAAAAAATAATTTTAATTGAAAATATTTTAAAAAAAAAGCGCTATATTATAAATTTTCTAAAAATTCATTATGTTATTTTATTGAGAAGTTCAAGTCAATACCTAATTAAAATCTTTTCATATTTTATACGATGATAAAATAACATTATATTTTTTAAGATTTAATATTGGCTAAATTTGTCTTGAGATTGATTAAAATTTGATTTAAAAAGGGACAAATAAATAACAGAAAGCTTTCAAGTATGAGCACAGTTATACCTCGTTAATACATACTTAAGTGGAGTGTTTGCTTGATTATGACTTTTGACCAATATTGCTTGTAGTGAAAACACTGAACAATTAACTCCAGTCATCTGAAATTGTTTGAATTTTTTCCGAGACCGTACCCGTTCGCGAACCGGATTGAGGAAATAATCGACTTTAAAAAAATCCAGTTTAAAAAAATTCATTTTGAATAAATTGACTATAATAAAATCTAAAATTGAAAAAAGCCTAGTATAGTGCCCCGAATCATAAACCGTAGTCCTACTTTTAAATTTCGAGTCTAACTTCCTTCTGACTCGATCTATTCTAATGATTTTTATTTTTAATTAAAGCTAATAAGCTTCTCTACAATTCATGGAGACCATTTTGTTAAAAAGATTTTATTCTCTGAGCTTAAAATTCAAAAATGCTAAAAAACGATAACTCCGTTACTACGGTTTATTATTTTGGGCACTATATAAAAAAATCCTGTTTAAAAAAAGTGACTTTTAGAAAGATCGAGTAAGAACGAAAAGTTCACTGTCATTCATACCTTTTTGAGTAATTAATTCGACCATACTAGTTATATGCGTAAAATAATCTGGACACAATAGTCATTTATATCCAGATGACTTTGGTTGAATGTCGTAAATAATCTATTTTCAATTTTTAAAATCTTTATTTTCAATAATTTTTTCATTGTCTTCCAATGGTTCAATATTAGTCATTAAAAATCCAATTCGAAATTAATAGTAACTGATTAAATTCTCAAGTTTAAAACAAAAAGTTGAGAGGAAAATGTTAAGACTCAAATATTAATAATTCTGAATATCGTCAATCACAGGCCTTTAATCAACCAACCTTTTGGCTAAAGAAGAAAAGATCAGGAAGGACCCCCTACTTTTAGGCATTTTTGACCCGTTAATACTTTTAAATGTAATTTGAGACTATTTAGAGGTTTATTAGAGACTTTTAGAGACTATTTGACGTCAAATTTTTTCTCAAACATTCTCAAACCTACCTCAAACCGACCATTTAATACATTAAAAAGATTTCAAATTGGTCAAAATGAAAAAATTTTAAAAAATTTTTTTAACCGCTATTTTTAGCTTTTTAAACATGTTTCAAATTGTGGTTTCAATTCTTTCATCCCCTAAAAATGTTCCCTTTTTTAGAAAACTTGCCATATTTAGGAATATTTTATATCCTTTTTCCCAGTTGAAATCTGCTTGAGCAGTTTTGACCAGCTTGGCGATAGGTGATAATTCTTTTAGCAATATCTCATTTTAAAGTAAGGCCTTCATTACGGAAACTCAGTTCAAATTTTATATCAAAGTTAGAACAAGTTTAATTTTTAATGAATAAATTCCTTTTAATTATTTCTCTTCGATCAATAGTTTTCTTTATATTATTTTAGATTACTGTGTGACCCGACAAAACGATACTAGATTTTTTTAAACACGTCAGTTTTTAACAGTCGATTTTTTTAAAATCGGTTATATTTAAAAGTGGATTTTTTCATACTGGATTTTTTTCGAGTAGATTTTTTATGTTTTACCCGCGAACCGTAGTCAATAATTTTTTTTAAGTCCTGTTCGCGTTGGGGTACGGTCTAGTTTGGTGGGGACACGATCCAGCATTAATCCGGTAGAAATGCTGTAGAAAAAAAATCGGCTTCTTTTTTTTTGCTAAAATGATAAACGCTAATTTAAGTAAATTCGTTTTATTTTCGTTTAAAAATACCGAATGAGTTCAAAAAAGCTCGTTAATAACTCAAAAAATTCCATACTAAAAAATCCGTCAAAAAAAAAGATTCCCGAACTTATTTAAGGAAAATAAAGGTGAAAATAAAATTTTGGCCCAACAATATTTTAGTCACTAAGATTATTAATGTTTTTATTTTAATTATTAAAAATATACTTGAGAGGTTTACTATTCAAAATTTAACTTACCATACAATGCCTTTATCGGAGTATAAGCTTTTATAATTCCAGATAAAATTAATTAAGCTTTAATCAATAAAGTAAACTTTCTAAATTGAAATTAGAAATTTTAGACCAAAAATTATTTCATAAAATATCTATTTGTTTATTCACAAATTGCTGATAAAGCTTGGTGTAATTTAAATCCTTAATAAAGGCTACCCTTTTCTTTATATGCTTGAAATTAAAAAAATAGCAAAAAGGGTACCGAATATTTAATTTAATTTTTGAAGAAAAAATTGTTTTTTAACTTTAAGAATTTTAAGAACTCATCTTGCTTACTTACTTACTTACTTATTCATCTTAAATCAATTTAAAAAAAGTTAATCTAATGATTAAATAAATACTAGAATCGTAAAATAAAATAATTTATGAGGTTAAAATGAATTTAAAATTGAATTCTAAATTAAAACTCGTATTGCTTATTTTTTTATCTACTTAATTACTTTAACTTTATTTATAAACAATTTTCTCTTGTTTTCTTGTGATAGCCTAATTTTAAAAAATTTTAACCTATAAAATAATCTATGAATAAACACCTACTTAATCTTTTATTGGGTAGAAAAAATTGAAATTTTAAATTTTTTATACAATTTTTCTTGAATTTTAAAAAACAATAGCAAAAAACTATATAATCAATTTTTGAATTATTTTAAATTGTTTTGATGTGATTAGGGGCATTGCGGCAAATTGCAGGTTCGGTAACGAACTGATGTGCCTCTCTGCAAGCAAATACTGCACAATTTTCTGTTTTTTTTTTTATAAGAATTTATCCCTTAATGTTGAAAAATTTCCGAAAAAAGTGAAATTTCGTTTTACGATCAAAAGTTTCGGTTGACAGTTGACGTTGAACATATTAGAACAACTGTAAGAAAAATGATTTATAAGCGAAAATTTTTAACCAATAAAGCCAAAAATAAAAAATCCTAAAATAGCATAAAATGTGATGCTCTTACAGAATCAAAATTTTTATGCATTGAACTCTATGTATTCTCGTTTCAAAAGTGTCTTATAAGCCTAGCATCTTTTAATTCTCATTTGACGATTTTGTTATTGATTGTCAAATCTGATTCTCATAAACATAAAACCTTAACGCTTAAAATATAAAAAAAAGTATCAGAAAAATGATCTCTATGTTATTTTAATCCTCGCCTAATAAGCAATTTACACATTGAACGGGTATACTAGGTTTTTTTTTAAATATATTTCATAAATATATAATACAATTGAATTTTAGACGTGAAAATAAAACATAAAAATGGGCCAAAAATACAAAGAGTTAAAAATTTTCAAATGAGTAAATCAAACGGTAGTACTGCACTGCTATCAATTTTATGTCGTACTGTAACATACCTGACCGTAGCCTACCTGAACGTAGCGTAGTGTACCGTGCCGGTAGTACTGCACTGCTATTAACTTCAAAATAACATATTAGATAATCAAAGTGTTCACTAATAACGCTAACAACGAAATTTCACGTATTAGTTGAACCTTTCAGAACCGAGTTTAGCAACTTTACTTAAGGCTAAATAAGTGACCTCAAGTTTAAATTATTTGTTAATATGTCTAACATACTTCAATATTTTATGTACAGATATAACTTTTTATTTAAGAATTTTTAAGTTGAGAACTTCAAAGCTCTGCCCAAAAAAGCAAGAAAATACGATATAGTTTCAAAATTAATTTTTAAAAAATCAACAATAACCTTTAGATTAAATAAAAGACAATTCAAATGTCAC
>NTPY01001007.1:479640-490801 GCA_002922825.1 Brachionus calyciflorus
TAAATTCATAAACTCGACATTTTAACATATTTTCTATAATATTTTTTAGCCGTTTTTTTTTACCTTAAAGAGATGTCAGACGAACAAGAAATCTCAGCTAATTCAGAATCTTTACTTGATAGTAAATTAACTCCTGACTCGAAAACATCTCCGGAAAAGCGTGCCTATCTTGAGGTTAACAATGCTGAAAAATACAAGTCTTTCATGTTGAATCAACTTGAAACTAAACGTTTCAAGCCGAGTTCAGCATTGAGTAAAGTGCGAGATTTTTTACCAATGATGAAACAATCAACAGAAAAATTACTAGAAGATTTTAAAGAGAATCCAGATCAAGTTAATATTGAAAATGTTAATGACGACGATGAACATATTGAAATGAATTTAGCGTTAGTTGCTCAATCTGATTCTGATTCGGACGATGATGATGATGAATCAGAAGAAGAAGAAGGAGAGGATGAGGAAGAAACTGAAGGTGATTCATCGTCGAATTCATTAGACGATATTAATTTAGGAATTAAGGTTAAGAATACAGCTCAATTAAAAAAATTAAAATTAGATCCGAAAAAGCCTCGTAAAGGTCTTGTTCAAGTTTTAAATGACGATTCATGTGAGCAAAAACCAAATTCAGAAATTAATTAGAATTGAATTCTAGTCGAAAAATAAAGAAAAAATTGTAAATTTTTAAGATTGGAACTAAAAACTGTTTTGTCTTTGTTTAAATTTCAAATTTTTTTGTCATTGTTAATAAATTAATAATTTGCTTTATTTTTCGTATTTTTTACGTACGTCGAAGTTTGGAAGAAAAACGATTTCAGATTGTAAGGTTTTACAATTTTAAAAATTAACCTTTTAATTATTTTAAAAAAAAAATAATATTTTACTTAAGATACTGTTTATTTATCTTTCGCTTCTCATCAGAGCAGCTCTAGTCAACAATCGTTTCGTTTCGTAAGGTACATTTTAAAAATTAGAAATCGTAAACTTTTTCATAAAGGAAAATAAACTAAGTTGACTTTTTTACCTTTTTTTATAAATGCATTTTAAGTTAGAACTTTCCAAAAAGATTATTGTATTTACTCGAAATTAAGAATGCATCGGCACATCAAATAAATTCTTGTAATCAAGTGATTTTTATTTCTTCAAAAATTAACTGAAATAAAAGAATATAAAATTTAAGTTTAAAATACAATTGAGAAATGATTCAAATTAAGAATAAAAAGTAATTGGAGTTATTCTTAATTTCGAGTAAATACGGTATAATTTTGATCAATAAAAATGGCTTTTTTTGATTGATCGAATTTTCTAAATTGGATATTGGGCTGGAAATTCTTTCAAAAAAAATGAAAAATTTTTTTTTGGAAAATTATTTTTTTTAAAGAAAGAAACAGAATTTAAAAAAAATAGATTTTTTGAGAATTGATTGAATATTAATTTTCAACAACATTTTTCCAAAGAGTTCTTGTGGTTTAGTTGGTGAGTCACTCGTCTATGAGATGCAAGAGTCCGCATAGACAACATCCAACTACCCAAACTCTTTTGATGATTATACATAAAAGTTTTATTTCAAATTAAAAAAGTACAAAACTAACTCAAATATTGTTCAAAAAATAAATTTAAAAAAAAGTTATGACATTAAGTTAAAAGTTATGTTAAGACCCGAACCTGGTACTTAAAAACATATATCGCACAGAAAGCTATTGCGTTAAAAAAGTATGATAGGTCATAAAATCTAAAGTTATTGAGGATAACTATTTTTATCAGGTAAACCTTCAATTAGAATGAGTGTGGAGTTTCGGTCAAATTAAGTTTTTACAAAAATTTACTTTTTGTAATTGAATTTCGATATTTTTTTTTCAAAATTTTAGTTATTAGTTGAACCGATCGATTCAGTAGAATTAATTGCCTTTTTTTACACTAATATTTGTGTCACAAGACAATTTAAGGAAGTTATGATAAATGTACTTTATTTAAGTAATACAAGTATGATTACTAGAAAAATCGTTGTTAAGTCTCTAATTTTTTATTGGAAAATCTTTGAATATTTGCACATGCAATCTCTAATCCTTATATGTCTAGAAATTACATTTAAAGCCTAAAATGGGTCAAAAGGGTTCGACTACAATTATTGTTAAATTTTAATTTTATATTCCTGATTTTTTATTTGAAAAAATTTTCGGATAAAATTTGACTTTTACCGATATTAAATTATTAAATTAAAAATAGCCCAAATTTATTTTCACCTTTTTTCCTTATAATTAATTTCGAAAATCTTTTTTTTTCACTGATTTTTAAGTATGAAGTTCGGTAAGATTAATGGCACGCTTTTAGGTATGGTTTTCGGCACGGCATAATACGCCTACGTCATTTTTTCATTAACTTGGTTTAAATAAGTGAACAAAAAATCAAAGCTTTTTCATTTGATGAAATTATTCTTGTACTTTTTTGTAAAATTAATAAAAAAATTTCAATCTTTTTTTAGATAATTAAAAAAAAATGAATTTAATTAATAAAATATTATTTTATCAGTGTTTAATATTATCAATTATAAAATTATCAGATGGTAAAGTAAAATTATCATTTTAATTTTACTTCTTGTTTATTTTAATTTTTTTTTTGAAAAATAAAAGGTTTGCTATGCTACCAGTGTGATAGCTCCAAAGATGAATATTGTCCAGAGTCGTGGGATCGTGATGATATTGAGCCAAAAAGTTGTGATCATGTTCAAAATGCTGCATTTTGTGTAAAAACAACTGGAATTTATGGTGCTATTGTTGGAACTAGACGTTTCTGTAGTTCTCGACATTTAGATAATTCTTGTAATGAGATAAATTTACCACAAGATCCACGTACTTATTATTCATGTCTATATACATGCATGTCTGACGGTTGTAATAATTCACCTAAAATTGTTCAATTTAATATTTTCTTCAAGTTTTTCTCATTTATTTTGAGTATTTTATTTTACAAAATTTTCGATTAAATTAGAAATTTTTTATGATGTTAATTTATACTCAGGTACATTCCAGAAATTATTTTGTTTTTGAATATAATTGTAAATAATTCTAGACGCCTGTCATTCTCTCTTTCTTTAGACTTGTTTAATTTTCTCTTTTTTCCAAAATATTTTACAGCTGATTTTTTTAATTGATCAAGTTTATTTTTACTAAATTTTATCTAAAATTCAAAATAAAATTTATCACAAAAGCTTTTCATTACAAACTTTTTTGTATACAAAAATAATTGAAAGTTGAAAGTATAGGTGTCTATCATCCCTTCACAGCTTTGTTTATGTTGAATATTGTTGAGCTGTGATTGGATTAGGGCTGCACACTTTACTTTACTTTCATTTACTTTACCAAGTAAAGTAAACAATCTTCTTAACTAATTTTCTTTTTTAAGTAAATTAAGTAAAGGAAAAATTTACTTTTGCCAGTAAAAAGTAAATTTCAATTTACTTTTTTTACTTATAAAGTAAATTAAATAAATGAAAAAATTGCTTGAAGAAGGTCAAGTATAAGTAGCTTTAACTCTACTAAAACTACTTTGGAATACCAAAGGGAAGTGGAAAACTGAATATTTTCAGTTATTCTCCCAATTTACTTTAAAAAAGTAAATTTTAATTTACCATTTACTAGTAAAGTAAAGTAAATGTGCACCCCTAGATTGGATATACTACCAAATTAACCATTTCGGTCTAATTATATAAAAAAGAGGGCTTCATGACTAATTGTATGCTACAGTATTTCCTCAAATAGAGGTTACCATAAATAGAAGAAAGTTGCGATTATTTAAGATAAAAATTGCATTTTTTTTTGAGTTGTTGTTAATTATTGTTTAATGTCTCCAATATTGTTAATTATTGTCATGACAAGAATTTCATGTTTTGATGATGCTTAATTAAAATTATATGGCAAGATTTTTTTTCTATTTTAAATTTTTCTAAAAAATTGCATAATATTTCAAAATTTAATATGAAAATGTAAAATTGAAAAAAAATCTTGCCATATTCTAAAAAGCAAATTTATTGATTAAAAAATTCAAGAAATTTGTGCTAGGGACGGCCCTTCTTCCAACTTTTATTAATTCGCTATGGACCGTATCCTTATATTTCGGTACAGTTGGTAATATATTTTTTTCTTACAAAGAGAAACCTAGCTTAATATTAAATAAAATACCGTAATCCCTCGATAGTTATACCGTGGTACAAAATTGGGGTTTAGAATATGTACCCAACGTAATTTTATTACTGAAATGTATCATAGCCCTTTCAGTTTCAAAAAAGCAAGGTGGTACTATTTTGGAATTTTTCGAATTTATACCGGTACTACTATTGAGGTTTTATGACAGTTTAAAAATTTAAAATTACTTTATTGAAATATCTTACAGTTTAAAAAAATAAGTTCAAATATTTTTCTTGTCAATACTTAAATATATTTAAAAGGCTAATTAAATAGTCTCGTTTGGCTAAATATTCACTCGAGCTATCAAAAAATACATAAAAATTTACGATAATCAACGTAATACAAGTAAACTTCAAAATTCTTAATATCCCTGTTATTTTTGTCTTATGTAGCAAAAAAAATTTCATAGAGTTTATTTCAAAATTGTTAGTGAAAAGTATGTTCGACTTCTGCGGTAAATTGAGGTTCAAAAGTTTCTTAGCATACTACCACAACTCGGGTCGATTATAATCATAATACTTGGTCAAGCAAGCAACAACTGACGTAGGTGTTAGCTTATAGTTCTTGGAAAATAAGAGTATAAAATTAAACCAAAATATTAAAATGACAATAGTCTTTTTTGAATTAAGATATCAGATAATAGCGACAAAAAAAACACATTTTAATATCACATTAAATAAATTAAGTGAAAGTCTTAAATATATATATATTCTTATTTCTTATTCTATGCTAAACAACTCAACTGTGAAATTAATTAAGGTTCTATTTAGATGTAAAATTTGTTCTGAAATACTAACAAAAAAACACAAAATCCTCACAATTGCAGAAAAAAAAACAATCAGCTTTTTATAAAAAATTTCCAAAATCTATTTAAACATGTATTCTAAAATATTATTATTAAAATTATAAAAAATTATAAGAGAGAAAGAGAGAGAGAAAATATATAAGAGGTAGAGTGGCACACCGACGCCATAGAGACTATATTTTCTTCGTAAATTTAAAAAAAAATAAATAAAAATTCTTAAAATAATTTCAAAAAAAATTTTGACAGCCAGTGTTGTTTAAGATAAGAGATTTAGGTCCTTTTTAAACAAAAAAAAAACAAACTAGCTGTTATACAATGGAAGATATGCTTGAATTAGAAGACTATTGTGTCTTTTGTTCTAAATACCTGGTTGGTATGCATGATTTTAACAAAAAAATGCATTACAACACTTGTAAACTACGTAAACTATTCGATTCGGCTAATAATCAAGAGCCCGATGACGATATAGACAATTATCTAATGATTAGTGATACGTGTAATTATTGTTTCAAGTCATTAAAAGACTTCAAATCGGATTATAACAAAAGAATACATTTAAAATGTTGTAAAATTAAAAAGGAAACATTCGAGCGTCGTGATTCAATTTTACATTTACAACAAACAACTGATGATCCGAATGGATCGACATCAGGTCAATCAAACGATAATTTAAATCCAGTGACACAGCTATTTCAAACTCTAACAGAGACGTGTATTTTTTGCACAAAACCTCTTGGAAATTTAAATTCGTTTAATCGAAAAATGCACATAGAACATTGTAAAATTCGAAAATCTCTAGAGGGCAATTTAAAGGAGACTAATAAGAAAAATAAAGACGAAAATTTAGGCACTCAAGACTCGCAAGATATCGGTGAACATTGCATTTATTGTAATAAATCATTTGCTCGATTGAGCGCGTTTAATCGACGCCTACACTCTGATCATTGCAAGTCCAAAAAGAGAAAATTAAAAGCGTTAAATCAAGTCTTTAACGAATCAATTAATATGAGTGGTATTCAACCACAAGAGAATTCATATGGTCAAAGTTTAACTCAAGTACAAAACAGTTTAATTCTAATGGCAACAAATAGTTGTCCAAATACTCCAATTAGAAGTACTAATACAATTAATAATAATGGTCAAGAAGTAAGTCCGTCTCAAAATGGTCATACTCAATTGGCTCTTGAAACACCGGCCGAGTTGTGTATGTTTTGTTCAAGATCATTATCGAATTTAAGTAATTTCAATAAAAATATACACATTGAACAGTGTAAGGTGAAACAGTTAAAAAAAGCGACGGCTAATCAAATGAAACAGGCGAATAAACCCGGAAGAAAAAGAGCTAAAACGTCTAATCAAGGAGATAAAGATGATTTAAAAAATCAAACGAATGAATTGTAAGATTTTTAATTTTTTTAAAAACAATTTCAAAATAAGTTAGAAGTGAATGCAGAAAATTTTTCAAAAAGAGGTTGAAAAAACTAGGCTTTTCTTTACTCCTTATTCATGAATCATTAATATCTGTAAAAATAATTTTTAACATTGAATTGAAGCACATTTTATATAAGTTTACGCGTAATTCTGATTTTTTACCAACAATATTTTTAAATATCTAAAAAATTATTTCTAAAAACGGTGAATATTAAAGTGGTTAATTGATTTTTTTTAATGTAGATTTCCGATTTTTTACAGTAATTTACGTTTATTAACGCGCTATGAAAAACTAAATAAAAAATTGACTGTCTCTTTTCTCTACCAAAAATCAAGATATAGGAAAAAGGTCCTACATGGTGACCATGTTAATTTGGTTATCCTTTCAATATTTAGTTAACTGAATGTAATTTTAGCTAGAAATATTTTCAGCCAAGGAAATATTCAAAAGATCTATTAAATGGTATTCAACTTCGACATAATTCGTATATTTTTAAACATAAATAAATCTTTTTAATCAAATTTATTTTTAATTTTCCAGAAGTTAAAACTTTCCAGTTTAGTTCCTCTTCCCTGGAAATCTCGTTACATGCGATGGGTACACCGTAAAACTAAAAGTCGCATCTTTGAAAAAATCGTTCCTAAGAAAAATTAATTTAATGTCTTATTATGACATTCCTGATAGAGTTTAGTCGGGTTCATATTAATGTAAAAAAAATAAAATTCTTGCGATTGATGTTCGTCTAAAAATAGGGGGCTTATAAACAAGGTTTTAAGGTATATGAAAGTATTTTATGATATGATGAAAGGGAAAATTTTTTTTCGAAATAATTTTACGTTACAAAAAAATTTTTCGGATTAAGGATTTAAAAATTTGAAAATCAAATTATAAAAATTGCATTATCTATAATATTTTTGAATATTTAGGTTGTCACTAAAATATCGACAGAAAAATCATTAAACTCTTAGCCATCCAAAATAGAAATTGTCCATTTATACTTCTGATAGTTTAAAAATATTTAAAAATCAAAATATCGTCGATATTTTTTTCTACGTAGTTTTGGGCTATTTTTAGATCAAATTTTTTTGTAACCGGAGATTATCCAGTGGTTACAACAAATCTTATATAATTTTAAGTTAAGTTTTCTACCTTTTTTTAAAATTTTTCCGTGTCCGGATTATATATATCTAAAAAAACCGTGTTCTAATTTTAGTGATAACAAAATATTTCTCGAAATGTTGCTTAAGAATGTGTTTTTGATCTTTTCGAGAATACATGATAACCAACTACGTTTATAGGATTCTTGTTAAACGAAAATTTTGCTAAAATAAACGGTTATTTTATATTTTAACTTTCATATGGTTTATTCTTTTGTGTTCTATAACAATTTTACCTACAACTTTGAAATTTCATTAAAAAAGAGCGATGTTTCAAAATATTTTTTTGAAAAAAATATTTGAGTGTTTTTTTTGCAATGAAGATGTATCAAAAATAAATATGCTTGATCTAAGTAACGTATTTAGTTAAAGTAAATTTTCCTATTAATTTAATTTTAAGAAAAAATAATTTAAATTTTTTTTTTAAATATTTGATAAATCATTAAAACTAAATTAAAACTAAAGTTTAAATAAGTAAAATTTTTAAAGACTTGTCTAGTCTCCTGATTAACTCCCCAATCAAAATTAAGAATGAGATGTCATCAAGACACCCTTAAAAAAGCAAAAAAAAAATAATTAAAAGATCCTTTGAATTTTAAAGATTCTCAACATAGACTTTCAGATTATTCTTAATATTTGGAAAAATACTAACTAAACACGGTACTTAGTTGAGATGAGTAATTTTTTTTTGGTTTAGACAAAAATATTTTGTTTTTATTCAACTTAATTAAAAAACAAACAGTCAAATTTTTTTTAACAAGCTTTGCTAAAAAAAAAATTGAAATATTTTGAAACATCGCTCTTTTTAAAAGAAATTTCAAAGTTGTAGGTAAAATTGTTATAGAACACAAAAGAATAAACCATATTTAAACACATTTTTCTTTTAAGAAAAGCCTTTATTAATGTTTTCCTCTTAAATCTAAATCTTTCTATAGAATTACCGTAAAAGCTTGTTAGGTTGCGGATGATAGAAGAGCCTAATTTAGTACAGGTTTTTTTAAAAACAATATTAACATTAATTTTTTTTTAAAATTAAGTTGCACAACTCAAATACTAACGCAATTAGACTTAGGAACAAATGATTTAGTATCATCGACCAATCCGAACAATAATACAACAATATCCAATAGTACAGCGAATAATTCAAATCAACAATTAACATCAAGTCAACAAATCACTCATCAATTCGATACTTCAAACACAACAATATTAAGTTTAAATCAATTAGACAATACAACTATACATCAGTTGACGCTAGCTGCAAGTAGAGGTGCCAATCAAAATCTACTAAATACAACAACGCATACTCTACAAATAACCCTTGATCCGAATACGAATAGAATTTATATTTAAAAGAAAAATTAAGATAATCTAGGATTGTTTTATAATATTTGCCTATATATTATTATTATTATTGAATATACTTCAAAATTATATATTTTTTTTTTGCAAATTTTAATTTCTTATTAATTTTTTTGGTGTAAATTATGTTTAAAAAAAATTTAATCTTGTGAAAAAAAAAGAAGCAACTTAAATCAAGATTTTAAATTATTATTATTATTATTTTCTTTATTGGTGTTGTTAAATATTGAAAATCTAAGTTGATATTTCGGTAAAATGAGTTGTAAAGGAATCTGCTTCAATTTTTTCTTATTTTTTTTTAAATTATTGTTTTGCTTTTTGATAACTACGAATAAAACTTTTAAAACAAAAAGTTTGAATAAAAAGAATTTTATAAGACAATTAAAATTGTTAATTTTTATAAAATCGAAAAGCATTCTATTTAAGTTCCTGACTCGATTGTTTAAAACTGAGTCCATTCTGTAATAGCTAAAAAAAATGTTCTTTTAAACAAATATTCCAAGATCAAAAAATTTTACCGTAAATTCTCGCAATTTGTCCCAGGGACTAAAGCGAAATTTCGCTTTGACCCCATGGGGCAAATTCGTTTTAGTATACAATTTTTTGATTGGATTTATACTAATTCGAAATTATACCGGTCTAATTCCAAATAAACCCCGGTCTTAAAGAGAAAAATAAGTTTTTAAAATTATAAAAGTTAAAATTAAGTCTTTTATTGATAAGTATCCAATCAAAACTAGAAAATTATAAAAAAAAATGTTTGTTTTTTGAGATACTTACTGCACAACAATATTTATTTTTAAAATCACCGTGAAAATTAATTAAAACTTAATAAATATTCATAAATCGTGGAAAAAGTACCCCATTTTTTATTTTTAGAATTTTCGGGGAAAAAGTACCTATTTTTTCATTGAATCCCGTTTGATTGAAAATTAAAAAATATAAGGGTATGTAACTGTTTAGGACTCCCCATTACCCGCATGTCATTGGACCGTCGACCAGGAAAAAAAGTTTTCTTAACCGTATTTGAATGTCTAAAACATATCAAAGATGCAAATCCTGTCTAATTTCATTTGGATCAAGATACAATTTATTTTAATAGTCTTAAGCTTTAATATTCGCTTTTCTAATAGTAAGGGGTTAATAGTCTTCTTTGTTGAATAATCATTTTATCGTATAATTTGTTTTTATAAATCTTTGTCCAAAGGTAAATACTAATTTAAATAGAGTCAAACCTCGTTTATCCCGTTCCCTTTAATCCGGCAAATTCGACTTCCGGTCAAATTTTCTTTTTTTCACAACTTTCTGAATATTTTACATTTAAATGTTTCCATATTCCGGCAATTTAAAGTCGAATCAGTTTCTTTTTTCCGGTCAAATAAAATAAAAATTAAAAAGCCTTTGATTAATTACATTTATTTATTTTAATAGCTTATATAATTTATTCTTTTTATAGCTAAATTAATACGGTTTCCATTTTACAAATAAAAAACAATTAATATTAGACATTAACAGACAAAACAACTAGTTAACTTTATTTACATTTTTAAAAATTTTATCGACTTTGAAATTTGAAAAAAATAAATTTTTAACTAATTAAAGTTTCATGAAAATATTTATTTAATAAACAAGTAATTCAGTTTAGCAATCATTTTTAAAGGTGAAAAAATCGCATGATATTATTTAAAAATTAATTCATAATTTTGATTTAAGGAAAACACAATTAAAATAATATGACTTATCAATGAACTTGTACTCTTTGAGGAAGAATTGAATAAAAATGGAAATTTTGAAGTCAGATTTGTTGACAACGAAGGTTTTGTTGTTGAAATAATTGATAAAGAAGCTGTTGGCGCTAAATTAATTGTTGTAGTTGTTGAAATAATTGATAAAGAAGCTGTTGACGCTAAATTAATTGTTGTAGTAGTTAATGATGTAGTTGTATTGAATAAATCAGTTGATGAATCTAAAAAATAAATATAAATTAACAAAAAAAACAGAAGCATAATTTTATCTTAATGACATTAATTTTTTTAGATAATTATCTGATTATTTAGTTTGAATTTGAAATTTGAAAATTTGAAATTTTGAAATTTTGAAATAATTTTGTAAAATTAACATTAATTATTAATTTTATTTGTTCGAAAAAATGGACGAAAAAAGTCCTGGTCATCCATCACCGATGGATGACGAAGATCATGATAACCAAACCAACGAATATTTT